>JAHWFP010007598.1:0-15548 GCA_023313725.1 Lithobius niger
CTCTGCATTTCTTCCGAAGTACTAAGTCTAACAACTTAGTTATCCACCATGACTTCTACACTCAGACTCAATGTGCGGGTCGCTACACACACTCCAGCCATCATAAAGGCCGTGGGGATGTTCACACACTGTCCTCATATGTGCAATTGCCCACCGTAGCCCCTTGGTGTGCCCTCACACGTTTTAGGTGCCAGATTTGACGCACAACTCTAGCTGGTTATGCCAGGCCCTCTGCCAATTTGGGGATATTGCCTTCTAAAAATCAAAATTAATCAGATGTCAGAAGCTTGATACCGTTCACAGGACTAAAACTTTCAGGGAAGTTATTCATACATCAATTAACGTTTAAATGAACATGCATCACGTCTTTCAAATAATGGCTGCACCATTCGTAGACCATATTCAACTACACGCAAACCTTATGAAGCCTTGCGAATTTTTCCAGCACAAGTTTTGTCAAGTTGGATTCACCTTGAATTAGACCGTATTTATAGAAAATATAATTCCGAACATTACTCACAACCGGTTTGTTTTCCCTGTGATGAACAGTTTATAAGTTACAAGACAAAAATTGTTTTTCTTTCGAGTACTTTTAGGCCAGCATCGTTTTTTTTTTTAAACAAAACTTGAATGAGACCCCCCTTGAAATAAATGTAAATGGGAATAATTTTGTAACCAGTGCTGTAACCGGAAGCTGTGTTATTTAAACCATTATTCCAATAACCGTTGTAAAATCCATCCACATTAGTCAGAGTAAAATCCATCCACATTAGTCAGTGGTGAGAGCGTTAACATCTGCTTACCACTGAACTGTTTGTATTTATCCACAAGCTCAAACTAACACAAAGATGCAGAAACAGCATGCACCCGAACAAAATTTGTTCTTAATGCTAACTTGTCATACTTATTTACGATTTCTTCCTTGTTGATGTGTTTATTATTTAAATGTTATTTTCGTTTTGTCATTTCTGCAATAGCAGATTTTATTAAACAGGAATTATTTCTCTCTCTCAAAAATTTGATGTCCCCGAAAATGGCCCTGAAGATAGGAGTGGGTGGGGATTTGGGAGGCAAATTGAAACGAATGTCATATACTCCAATTCTTACTTTGCTTCAATCAGACTGACAAGAAAATTGTAATGCGTGCTCATCGGCCTGAAAAATGGCATGCGTGAAGGAAATGGTACCAAATGGACGGCACTCGAGTTTGGCGATGATTAGACGACAGTATACACGCTGGTGATCCAAAACACACTTTTCATATCTTTGTGAGTTTTACGGTCACAACTTCCAACAACGATATCTCGAAAAGCAACTGTGTGACCCTCATAAAACTCGGTGTAGCAATGCGTCTCATCAACCCCGCTCATCTTTAGATCATCCACATAACCGTGCACGTCCTAAATTGTTTACTTAACATTTCATTCTTTCAACAATCAACAGTCCGTCACGCGTCTACATTATTCCTTTTTAATTGCTTTGTTTATGTAATAATTCTTCCCTTTCCAAAATGCGTCACACTTTCTTTTTACAGTCGTGTCTGGCCAAGCACTTGATTTCGTGTGGCCTTTAGTAATATTTTTCGCCCAAATAGTAATATTCTTTTTTTCCTGTAATTTTATACGGCACAAAAATATCTCCGATGCCATCAAACAATATCATCTTGCTCAATGAGTGGACTGTAGTGCTGACGTTTACGGAAAACAAACCCCAAATCTCACATTATTCGCACCATATTGTCCGAGAGAAATTTGGCAGAGAATCGTCTTTGTTTCCGTCACATATCAATCACTTTTTCAACAACTGGAATGTCGTCCTTGCGAATAATGAACTTTTTTTTTCTAAATTGCTGAAATGGTAAACTCGTCCAATTTTTGCATACACGTTTCCTTTTAATTTTCGGTTGCTTGGCGCAGTCAAACACCTACAACTTTGATCTTAGTTCTGCAACGATAGACTGCAGCTTCGGACACGCAGCACAACAGTCCTGTTTTTTTCAGCAACATCATTGCAACATCATTGGATCACGTTGGTACAGTTCGCTGCAGTCATTCATTACAGTTTGCTTTTTGGAACTTAAAAGGGTCGTTTGGGAAGCCACGCCTGCGCTGGTGTTTTCATTATCGCCATTGTGGAACTACTACCATGAGGAACAAGTAGCTGTCAGAGTTTGCGATCTGCTAAAAAATGATCGTCGACCATTTTTTCGTATTACAGCAAAGCTATGTATGGCCGAATACCTTTCTAAAATACTGTACGAGAGATAATATTCATTCCTAAAATGATTTTGCTGATGCTGGGAAAACATGTACACCAGGGTGAGAAGAGGTGTGAATAAAATAACTTTCACCACGGCGTGAAGAGGCTAACTCTATATAAGCATAGTCGAATATAAATTAATATGAACACAAGAGAGTCGAATAACAAGAATCCAAAAAGTGAAACAAAACAACCGTCTCTGAATGCAATGCTACGGTAGGGAAACAGTGAGCAGTTTAATTAGAGAGTGATAATCAACTCACAAATTCTACCTTCAAAATCAGAAATTTCACTATACGGTTTTTGCACCCCCACTGGCATACACATTGTTATCTGCACCCATTGTGATTTGGTATGCATAACCCGACATATCTGTGTCTAACCTATTCAACTTCAATGAACTTTTCCAACTCTGCGTCTGAGGTTACACGCTTTTTGGCAAGCCTCGTGGGATGGACAGGACGGCAATAAATTACGAGCTATTAAAGGCACTGTTGAGGAATGGCACTCGGCGTGTCGCCGCAGTCGCCGTAAGGAGGTGGTGTTGGCACGTTTGCGCATTGGTCACACTCGACTTACTCACTGTTTCCTTTTGCGGGGGGTTGACCCTCCTGAATGTTATTGGTGTCGGCGGCCACTTACGGTCCGGCACTTCCTTGTTGATTGTTGCCATCTTGATGGTTTTCGTCGTCGTTTCCATCTTCCGCATGACATTGCGCGTCAGTTGGGCGATAAGTCTGTCCTCCTGTCCGGTGTTTTTCAATTTTTGCAGGAGGTACAGATGTATAACAAGATTTAGATTAGGGGTTTGAATAATATCTCTGTAATGTGTGGTGCAGTGGCAAACCGGACCACTGCACTGTGACTGAGGTTGGCGCTAATGACCAAGCTGTCGACGCGCCATTAAGCCTCATCTCCTCCAACTTCAATGAATTGGTTTCCAGATCCTATTGGTAAGGATAAGTGTAGAAAATAAAGATTTAAATCAGCAGTAGGTAATTTCGCTTAATGTATTCGTTAAATTGTACTTACCTTCTGCTGGTTCAAGAATTCTATTCCAAAAGTTGAATTGCGTCAAACGACCGTCAAAACCACCGAGAGTACTAATATCCTCTTCCGCTTCGGAATACTGTTCGTCTCCTAAGAATACTTCATGTCGAATACCATGTCCTGGTAAAGTGCCATAAAATATATGATTTCCTACTTCCTCGGCATCAAAGTACAATCGTATGTGGTTGAACCATGACTTATCGTATCCCCTACTCGGATCAAATAACCACGAAAGGCAAACATGTGTCCAGACACCCAATTTCGGAACAACATCAAACACCTTTGCATTGATCACATAGGTGTTATTTCCTGAAAAATTTAATTCTAATCCATCCCAGTAATAATCCGTATCACTAGGCAGTGTGAAATGATTGACTATTGAAGTAGGTCTATTTCTTGATCTGTTCTTTAAAGCATACTCTGGGTAAACATAAAGACAGTAGGTACGATGCAAGCTTTCTAACTTCTTGGAATCAATTTGAGGTCGATTTAAAGCAAGCCTAATCATCTGTGGAAGTCTCCCAACTTCATTGTGGATTTTAAAATCCACTCCTAGTCCAGAGTAATATATGCCATTGCTGGGAAAAGGCGGGAAAACATTGCCAATGACGTA
Organism: Lithobius niger; assembly: GCA_023313725.1. Lineage (NCBI taxonomy): Eukaryota > Metazoa > Arthropoda > Chilopoda > Lithobiomorpha > Lithobiidae > Lithobius > Lithobius niger. The sequence continues at coordinate 3,923 of JAHWFP010007598.1, forward strand.
TGAAGTCGAGAGAATCAGGAACAACATCCAGTAGATCATGATTCCTAGCACGATGAGTTGTAGTAAATATTTTATCTTACTGAAGAATTTTCTGACATGCTATGTTAAGACCCCTGTACTGTATATTCTGCCTTTTATATTGGAACTGATTGGTGCACACCTGTGCTCTGACATCAATGCATCTCAGATAATAATAGGCAAAATAATGAATGCATCGTTGTGTGAAAGGAGCGCAGCTTAATAAAAGTGATGAAAATACTAATAAAACTAACTTTGATAGCATACCATTAAAAAGATTAATTGGTTTGAAAGTCACGTCGTTTCTACAACATAAGAAAGTTTGAAAAATATTCTCGTTTTTGCCTTAATATAAAAAAATGAGCCCACATCCCAAATACCAATTTTATAAAATTTAATGAACCATTTCTATAATAATAATAATAATAATAATAATAATAATAATAATGATAATAGCTTTATTCAGTACAAGTACAGAAACAGTTGAAAACTGTGTAGTAACCTGTACAGGCACGAAATCCAGAAGGACTTGTATGTGCAAGCAATATTTCCACAAATCATTTATAGGCTATTTGTTTATATAGTAAATTAGAGATTAGTACATATGAAGTGTAATCTAAACAATTGTACAATTTATCAAATTTTCAATATGTTAATTACGCTGTTTGAGAATCCATTTTTTAATTTTTTGTTTCATATCATTCCAATTTTTAATATTTCTTATCTCGATTGGAAGTTTATTAAAAGACAGTGGTACAAGATAGTTCATACCTCTTTTTCCGTATGTATTTCTCCACTGTGGTTCAATGAGCCAGTTGTTATTGTTTCTTACAGTTCTATGTATTTGTACCTTATTTTCCAAGCTGTAATATTGTTTTGTGAGAATGTTATACATTACTGACTGTTCTACATCAAGAATTTCAAGTTGTTTATGGATCTCCACTGTAGTGTTTCTTTTTCCATCTTTAAATAAAATTTTTAAGGTTTTATTAACAATTTTTTGTATTTGTTGTAAAAGACTTTTTGTGGTTGTACCATAAATAGTAATTCCGTAATTAACTTTCGACATAACTAGTGCCTCAAAAATGTGTTTTTTGTTCTTTACACCTAGTAATTCTTTTAGATTGTAAAGTGTGGGAATAGTTCTTCTTATTTGATTTACTAAGTTATTTATATGTAATGCGAATTTCCAATTTTTGTCTAATTCAACACCCAGGTATCTTGCATTAGATACTTTCTTAACTAGTTGGCAGTGACATTTGTTTTCTTCATTACAATATTGATTACATGTTGTGATTTCATAATGAACAGGTTGCATGTGTGATGTAGTTATTGGCAGGAAGCAAGTTTTGTCTGTGTTTAGAATAAGGTCATTGTCCTGAAGATACGCACGTAGGTTGTTATAGTCATTTTGAAGATTTTTTATCATACATTTGCAATCGTTGTGTATTGATAACAAAAAAATATCATCAGCATAAAGTGTAAGTATTGAGTTCCAATTAATTTCGGTGATATCATTTATGTTTATAATAAATAAGAGGGGACCAAGTATTGATCCTTGTGGTACACCATACACAATGTCTTTCCAGTCACTGGTTTCGTTTGCTATTTTTACACAGCATTTACGACCTGTTAAGTAGCTATTTAAAATATTGAACATTTTCCCTCTTATTCCATGTTTATAAATTTTCTCAAGTAAGGTGTCTTTTTCTAGAGTGTCAAAAGCTTTTGTTAAATCAATTAGGAGTGCCCCTACATATTTACTTTCATTTAATGCTCTGTTAACATTATTATTTATATAGTTGAGTGCATCAATAGTTCCAATGCCTTTTCTGTAACCATATTGTTGCTTATTTAGTATATTATGTTTTTTAAAAAAACATTCAATTTTAGTTGCAAAAAATTTTTCGATGATTTTATTTAAGACAGGAAGTAAGGCAATCGGTCTGTAATTATTTAGATCCTGTGTTTTGCCTTTTTTGTACACTGGTCTAATAATTTGCTTTTTTAAATAATAATAATAATAATAATAATAATAATAATAATAATATAATAATAAATCAAAGTTTGTCGCAATAGCAACGGGTCTGGCAAGGACCGGAGGGTGGCTAACAGCCAGCCACAAATTAAACGGCAATTTCTGTAAAATTAACGTCTTTAAAAAAAAAGCAACTTATATTGATTTTCAACAATATGATAAAATTTAAAAAATGAAATAAAACAATGGCCGGGAATGTGGAATAGACGATGGTGGGGTGGGGGACAAAATGCTTTACCACCAAGGTTAAACCTACCAGGGACACTTTGGTCCCCGATGGCATCGCCAAACGTGTGGGTTTTTCTGGGAAAGGATGGCCAAGGTGCAGACAAAGGAATGTTTAAATAGACTAATGAAGCTAAAAAAATTTAAATCGTTGTAAATTTGTTAAAATAGTGTCTTTAAAAATCTAACTTTGATGGAGGGAGTTAAATTGGAAGTCAGTAGTGGTATCTTTCTAATCCACGTTGCCAGCAATTCTTGGCTAATAAGGTTAATATGCAGAAGCTGATATTGTTGAGGAATTGGTTGTCATAATGCGTTATGAATTTAAAAAAATTTATTCAAATACTACACAAGCAGAACGATGAATGCACGCAGACTAACCGGTGTCATGTAAACAAGCGGCTACAGTGACTACCTAGTTGCATCCAGTCTTCTGTGCAGTTCTGTCACTTCCAATGTTGACGCGCACACCTCTAACATGCCATGCACTGCAACAGCGATCTCTATTATGTAATCTAAAAGCAGTAACCATGGCAATTGCCGGATAAAATATGTTAGCTTTTGGCCTATTTTGCATTATGGGCGTAATTGTCAAGTTTTAGGCATAATTTTTAACTACAGCTTTAATTTCGTAAGAAGCAACTGACGAAGATTTGAATTGTTCAGTAAACCTATTCAGTTTTGCAACACGGTTTGCCTCTGGGCACACAGCTAGTGTTACAACGTAATGCACAGCGTAACCTGTATAGATCAGTGGTAGTAGGAAAGTGACGGGAAAGACGCAATAGAGACGTTGCAATGTGCTGTTGATAAAGCCAGCAGCGACTGGTAGCAACTTGACGTTGCCGTGGTAATGTGAAGTAAGCATAATTTTCAGTTTTTGGGCCTAATTTTATTAAGTGCAGTTTTGTTTTTTCTTAAGTAGCAGATAGGCTTAATGGGGAATTTGGTTCGACGGTGAGTCTATTCCTTCATGCAACAAGCGACGAGAATATTTTAAATGAAGTTAGAAGTTTTTGTATTACGGCTTCTTGTTAGCCTTAGAATTTCAATTTGACCATTCGACCATCAAATGTCATTATTTCATTTAGTTACGACGAAGAACCCTATTAGCCATGAGGAAGTAACAATGCTTTAACTTGCCATGTTGTTTAACTAACTTTTGATACTGAATCTAACGTTGTAAATAGTAGTCGTCTCTACCTGGTACCGCTCCGAAGTTGAAAAAGCGATGGATGGACAAACGGACGGACGGACAAAATCGTTGCAATAGTCTTTTCAGCCGGTACGGCTGTACAGAAGACTAAAAAGTGATTATCGTCTATAATACCACAAGTGCTTTTATGAAATCGATAATTTGTGTGTTTTAGCACGATTCTCCATTCCAGGTTTAATTTCCGGAGATCGAAGGTCGAGGGAAATTTGTTGGAAAGCAGTTAAGTGCCAAAATTATACATTTCACAGAATCAAGAGTGGGAAACGGTTTGAGAATTTTTTATTCCCGTAAACCGATTCCCCGAAATAATTTCGTTTTAAGGTTTTTTATTTCGGTTTATATTTCGATTTTCTATTTACAAAGTAATTTTGATTTGCGATGTTTAGTTTAGTGATGTTTACGATGTCAAGATCAGTTGGAAGTAATCTTGACGATGGTTTACATCATCAACCAACCGGTACTTTCGTTTCCTTCGGCGCTGGTGTTACGTATTACGCCTAAACGATATTTTTAATGCTGCTGATACACCACGTTAAACATATATCATTGAAAAGCATATGTCTTCTAAGTGATATATTCTGTATAGATCTGTGGTTTTGTTTGTCGGCAATCATTCAGACACGAGTAAAGCTTCGACCTGTGTAATTATTGAAGCAGAAAACTCTGGTGTGGTCTTTTCACCGTGGTCGTTTAAGTGTTAAGTCAGCATGGACCTTCCTTTACAGAAAGAAAACAAAAATTCTCGTAATAATTTGTGTGAATAAGGAATTTACTTGAAGGGTGAGGTTTAATGGCATTTACTGGGCTGGTAGAGATTTCATCTTCGAATCTTTGTAGTGGAGCAAATTTCTATATCCTTTAAACAATGTGGAAGCCATGGAGTATGTTAGTAAGTAAGTAAGTAAGTAAAATGTTTATTTCCAAGAAAGGGAAAAGGGAACCAAAAAGGGTCTAGCAAAGACCACTAACACTTGGCCATAAATTTAAAAACACACAGCGACACAACAAATGCACTTGAACAATACCCCAAAAAAGCAGTACATATTTTGATGTTTTGACCCCCAAAAGAACAATTAGAATTAAAATCTACGAAGATATTTATTAAAATTACACTCTTCCAACATTCGATGAAAGGATGCCCATGAAACTGCAGAGACAACAGCAGCCGGGAGCGCATTCCAACAATTCAAAACCCGGTGAGAGAAAAACTGGGCACGACAATTCAGTGCCTTATGGACAGTCAGCTTATATGGGTGACCCCTAGTGCGTTCGGAATGGCATAAATTGAAGAGATTTGAAAAATCACCCCAAACCTGCCCATGCAAGATGGCATACGTCAGGCAGAGATCAGTTTTCAAGCGTTTTCAAAGCGTGAAAGGGTATTCATATCAATAGCAACACTTGAAAATAGTTTTTGTAAACAGTTTTTGAAAAAAGCGTAAATATGGAAAACTTTTCTGGATCCAAAATTCAATCCTGATTCTGAAAAAGCTGGTCCTCTTTTTCAATTTTTTTGAAAAAAAAACAACTTTCGTTCAGTGTACCAAGTCAAATACGTTAAAAAAAATGCACAAAATAGAACCCGAATTTAAAAATCGAACACGCGAATTTGGGTCGAATGAAGTGGTCCTCACTGTGAGTTCACCTTTTTCAGGCCCGATGTGAAAAAACAAAATAAATAGTGTTTTAGCATCCACCAGAATCGTAAAGGTGCAGGTAAATGTCCAGCGAAACCGGAATAGGCCAGATGGGTCCGGCCAAAACTGGAGATCTAAACAAACACGTGCCACATGCACAGTTATTTTAGATAAACAGAGGAGAGCATACAACAGTGTTCCCCACAACAATACATCATGTGCCTTAAAGGCAAAAAAAAAACTATGCCCAGGTTTAAACTAACACGGGCGTATTGCTGAGCTCGAAACTCAAATGGTGTTCAGTGAGATCGATCCATTGTTATGCCACCATTTATGACTACCGGAGGATTTCGAATACGCTTTTTTGCATTCTCATGGCGGGGTTGTTGTGTTCAAATGCCTGATTACGCCGACTTCGTAAGGCAACTTTAAATGATTTGACGATGAGCAGGTGCTCAGCCATTGCATCCCTTCCGCAGTTCACTCCCCCCGCTCCCACCCGTTGACTTTACGCTGTGACCAAGTACTCACGCCAGAACACCCTCGCCCTCCAAAACAAACGTTGAAAACAAAACTAAATCCTCTTCCTGAAAATATATCTTAAAGGAGCATTCACGAATTACTTCATCACGAAATTGGCGAGTTACCACCAATCCCCCCATCATCATCCATTCATCGCCATCAATTGCCTAACCCTCCTGTATTATTTCATCATTCGTAACTTTAACTCCGATCTCCCAAACAAAATCAAAACAACTTAGCTCGTGCAAGTAAGAGACTCAAGAGGGGGTGTTTTGTCAATAGAATTATTAGAGATGGGTCCCTCTTTCTCAAGACCTTTTGCAGGCATTTACCCACCTTTAATTTACTTCCTGCGAGACTGGAATGCTTACATCATCAACTAGACACCTCACTTCTCTGTTATCAGCAATCGCCATAAAGACAGAATTCCCCCTACCCCATCTTGGTAAATTAATACTTGAATGTTTCCCATTTATTAGTGTCTGCTTAGAGATGGCCAGCAAAACTATAGCATTGGGTACGCATACCTGGCCTTCAAACCCTCCCTCCCATTACTAATCTCGCCCCCCCCCCACCCGTATGACAAGTTGAAATTATTCAAAACCCTTCATTCCTATTCCCATTTCACTGGACATTTTGCCTTCTTTTTTTCTGTTCTGGAGGGTATTAACATTATTATTTATTTTGTTTTTTTACGTAGGGTCTGAAAAAGGGTGAAGGTGTCCGCATGTTCGATATTTAAATTCGGGTTCTATTTAGTGCCTTTTTTTGACCCAATTTGACTTGGAAACATTTTGAGGTAGTCAGCATACTGCATCATGGCTACACTGAACGAAAGTTGAAAATATTTGTAATTTTTATTTTTATTTAATTCGAATAATAGGACCCACTTTTTCGGAATCTGGATTAAATTTTGCATCAAGAAAAGTGGCCCCTATTCGCAATTTTTCCAAAAACTCTTTTTCAAAAACTTTGAAAAAAGTTTGGCCTTAGAAAATTTTTTGCTGTTGCGTTTTTTATGGACTACCCTGTACATAGCATTCGCGACATATTCCAGCACCACCGAAAATCATCCATCACGTTGGGCGAATCTTACTTTTTCATCTAAGTTCATAAAGATTCTTCTATGAGCACTAACTTAAGAATTTCTTCAAAACTTGTACACGTAGACGATGGACTTGAGCTGCCCCCGAAGACGACTTGAGTTGCGTCTTCAGACTTCTTGAATGGGTTCTGAAGAGGACGACTTGAGTTTCGCGGAATGGCAATTCTGACTTCCCTTCCTTACTTGAGCATTAAGGTCTCGAAAAGTTCCTTTCTTAGTCAATCATATAAGAAACCCATTCAAATTTTGACTGGTCGATGCACTTAAAAGTTACTATAAAAATTCAGTAATTACCTTTGAATATAAAAGAAGAAAAAACACGTGCACAAAGCTGAGTAATCCTTTTTAGCTTTCCACGAATCATTTTTGGTAATGGTGGCACCATCTTTTATATGCTTTTAAATTATATTGGGGCTCAAGCTGTGCTCCACTTGCTGAGCACTTAAAGACGCAGTTTAGGAGTCCGATAACGTATGTTGGATACCAGCGTCATCTATCGGTAGATTCGCACACAAAAAAAGATGTAAAATGTGATATTTTTTACCAGTAACACGATATAAGAACGAATGAAACAGAACCGAAATAGCTTTAAAAACAAACTGAAGAGCCATCTTATTTAAACATTTTTATTTCTGTAATTTCGATTTGATATTTCGAATTTCGGACAAAAACTAAACAATACCTTAATGCTCCTATTGTTCGAGATGATACAAGGAACGAACTCATGTTGTGTTATGTAATTAATCGAAAATTAGGAATTAGTACTGTTTAAAATTCACGAAAGTAGGTGAATCGTCTCCGAACAGTTATAGTGAGGTAACTTTGCGATTTTATCAGGAGTTGGCGGACAAAAGCATGAAGTTTTTTTTAAGCTGATTTAGTGTATGAACGATAAGAAAATAGGCAGTACCCGGAATGTATATTGGGTTGCAGCAGGTCTTATGTACCAAAATATGTAAATAGAAACAACACTGCATACATTGAAGCACTTTACACGATCATTAATAAACCCATCAATATAATACGCTATAACTTGCAACAGTAGTTCTATACATCATTTATGACAAATAATGTTCTACGACAAAATGCCGAATTCCAACGCGAAGTGGATAAACTGCTCACTCCGGTAAGAAGTCTCTGCCACGTAACTCCTAAACCGTTTAACCAATAGGTCTCAAATTTTGCAGACATGAGCCTATTCTACAGACCATTAATGTCAAATAACATCTAATGAGATTTTACCCTAACTCTACTAGAAAAGGTAGTAAATGTTATATGCCTGTAGGATTTCTTAGCCCTGATGCATTCTGAAATGGGTTAGTCGGCAGGTTCCAAATTTTTCTCATACCTTCCTTACATCTTTGACAAATAATGTTCTGTTATAAAATATAATTACTACCGAAAGTCAATCAGTATACTTATCACCCAATTTCACGATCTCAGTCCTCCTTTAACTATGGAACACGACGATATTGCAACAATGGTTTAGGAATGATATGCAAAAAGAGGAGTGATATCGGATATCACGCCTGCTTATGAATTAAAGAACATCATACTTGCTGCAGATGTTAAAAAAATACGTTACAGTCTCGATTAAAATTAAGAACAGGACCGTGAAAACTTGTTTTGCTTAAGCAAGAAAAAATGCTGTCGTTTTCTTATTATTTTTTAGTGTAGCCGTAAACATTATGACACTGAAATGTAAAGGTTATTTACGATTTAGTACCGTGGAAACTGAGCGCCGAATAGCCCCTTCAGACAACTTTTCCTAAAAAAAAACGTAAGAGAAGTGGTCTGAAGGGGCTGTTCGTCGTTGAGTTTCCGCGGTATGAACGGTGATGGGGCACTTCGGAATCGAGTTACAATCAATAAACAAGAACAAGAACCCTTCACTAAGCAAGGAATAACAATGCTGTCAACAATGACATCGTTGTCGCATTGTTGAACTTTTTGAACAAAAGAACGTCAGCACGATTCATTCTTTGTTGTGTGCGTACTGTATACGTACTGTATAGATTATCAGCCACTTTCCTCGGAGAGATACAACAATGGCTCGGCCCTGCGGGCCTCGACATTGTTATATCTCACTCTTCGGAAAGGTGGCTGATAACCTAAACATGTCACTTCCAGTAAATAATCTATGACATATCTCATTTATATTGCTGGCTCATTCAGCAACATGGTAAAATAATTCCGAATTTTCCTTATATTTCAGGATGTGATGAAGCAGGGGCACAGGAATTCACTAGATGACTAAGCTACAAAACACAATACACCGAGAATTGTGTGCAATATATCAATATATAAAGGCAGATTCTTTGCACTCTCCAAAGCATGCCATAATTCTGATAACTCCATTAGTGGTGTACGAGGTTATTCTTGATAATAATAAGGAGTTCTGTGCTGTTGATGTGCCAACTACCATAACAAAGTTTTGAACCCAAATCAGCAGCAACAATTCCAAAATTGAGAGAGCAAGAAAACAAACGGTAAAGAGAACATATGCAGAAGGCGAGACTTTGCAGAGCCCATCTCCCAAGACGCTGGCAATTTCCAAAAGCCCTGCTATCTGCTTCTTTTGTGAAGCACCCACTGTTGCAAGCCCCCAATGTAAAAAAAAAAACCATGTAGCATCCATTTTCTACAGTTGTTGGCGTAGAAGCTATTTTCACTAAGCATCGAGCTCCTAATTCTTCCACGGCTGTTGGTGTGGGTTTGCTCTTCCAGTTGTAGGATCAGTGAATGTTCCTGTAAGCTGCATAACAAAGATGATATTCGGCTTCGATAACAATCAGATGACATGTCGATACTTTAGCCAATAGTTGAGCATCATTTGTATCTGTTGCCATTTCTCTTATTGACTTGTCCGAAGACGTGCAGTGTTGAAGACGTGCAGTGGAGGGTTCACGCATGAAGCAAATAGAGTTTTTGGAAGTTTCCTGCCTGTCGGGACGAGGACTCTTTCACGCTGTTTTCTTGCTGTCGAGTTCGGAATTGTAGAGCTGTTGGTGGAACGACTTGTGCCAGGAAGCATCATTATCATGTAAACTTTGTGGGGTTCCAAGACATCCACCAGTTATCACGGTAGTGGCCCAACAAGAGCACAGAAATTTTTATAATAATTAAGAAACGCCTTGCACACCAATAATGGAGTTGTCTGATTTTTGGGCAATTCAATGACTGCTATTTTTTTTTTCATTTTGACCTAGCGCACACAGTTCATAATTTATGGGTTTTGGGGCTTTGTCACCTAATTAATTCCAGTGGCCAGCTAGCTTCGTCAAGGCCATGAATATAAGGAAAATAAACTTTCGTAAGCATTATTGTTACCATACTTGATTGTTGTGATTGGAGGTGTAAATGCTGGTGTGTTTATTGGCAAGGGAAGTGCATTCAAGAGGAGGGGTGGACCCCACGCATCTGTGTGAACAAGCGTTGTGTTTGGTGTGCTCTGTATCGCAGTAGACGGTGATGACCTGATCAAGGAGCTGTGCGTCATGGTTGCCCAGCGGATAGAAAGAGACAATAGTGGTCAGTGGAACAGTGATATGAGGATTTGTGGTTGATTTTCGTGGTATTGATTTGCAGCGGGGAGTTGCGGTGGGGATTTGTGGTTGAGATATCTGGTTGTGGTTTGTGTTTGTGTTGATTTCGTTGGTTTATTTTTAGCATTTGTACTTAGGAGCGTACGGTGTTAGACCACGGCTTCTGGGAAATAAATGAAATGAAAGTAAATGCTGTATGTCGTAATTACATTGGTTTCGGGAAAAACTATATGCGCAACCACTTGTTCACCACTTATTGGCCTTTAGATTGTTTTAAGTGGAGAATAAGTGCGAATTAAGTGAAGAATCGTACCAGAACCGACATTTACCATCACTTCCGATAGAGCTACAACATAATGTCATTAAATATAAATTAATGAAAATGGTTTCTAGAATATACCTGCAGAATTTTAGACCAGTCGGTAAAATTGTTTAGGAGTTACGAGATAAAGACTTTTACCGGAAGTGTGCTGTGTATTCACTTCCAGTTGGATTTTTGGTATTTTCTCATGGTCGTGAAAAGTGCTTCCATGTATGCAGTTTTGTTACCATTTACATATTTTGGTATGGTATATAAGGCCTGCTACAGCCCAATATACATTCAGATTGCTTGGAGCAGCCCATCTTCCTATTGCTCATACAGTGACTAAGCCACAAGCTTTTGTCCACCAAGCTTTTCAAGCTTCTTTTCAAGTTTTTGTCCACCAAGTGCTAATTCTGTCGAATTACGTCGCTAAGCTACCTCACTATTACTGAATGCGAAACAAAACCATGGCACATTATATCTGGAAGAAACCAACCTATTTTGGCATGATATCTAACTGGAAAAAAACATTGAGTAAAACATTGACAACAATGGAAACATCGCAAAAAGTATAAATTTAAAACCCTGAAACAGAAATCATACACTTGAAAGGCTGTAGTAAGCCACATTTAAACACCTACATTTCATTCGAATGAAACTGTCACTGGAATGAAATGTGAGTGCATGTTTTCATTATGGCTTAATTCCAATTCGCAATATATTATTTATAGCGATTTGTTTGTTTATTTCTCCCTCGTTTAGCTTTACGAGTGTCCATTGATTTTTATTCTCTCTCCATTGCCTGTTACTCAGCACTTTCAGTCTATTGACATCCTTTTTAGCATTGCGACCTTAATAACGGCTTCAGTGCCAGTAGAATGAGTGGCGTGTCGGTAAAGTTGGTATAGCAATGAGGTGGTGATGGACTAGTTTTCTCCTCTGTATTCGGGTCTCATCAGTCGAATGAAAAGTAATTCCCTAAATGTGGTTTAGTACTTTGCTTTTGATAGTTCTAA
>JAHWFP010007598.1:15558-40950 GCA_023313725.1 Lithobius niger
AAAAAAAAAACCGACCAGTATTCTAGTTCACATATAAATAAATAATACCTTACCTACAAAAAACCTGCGCTAATAATTTGAGGTTTTTCTGCTTTCCTTTATTCTAGATTACTAATTTAATTTCTATTTTTATTTAGCGTATCACTTATTAATACCTAACCATGCACATCAGGTGACGAATTTTTATTCAAGTATTTCACAAATTCATCAAGGAAATGAGGGAATACAATAAGTAAACCATATGTAGAACCGTAAGTATTACATAAGTAAAAGGATTATTGTGATTCATATTTATTTTTTGGAAGGCATATTAGGTGCCGTTGAACGATCAATTTTAACATTTCCTTTGGTCATCCAGTACGACGTTGTCCAGTCAATGACATCTCCATTTAGATCACCTTGTTTTGCCTTTTTCACTGAAACGGGAAAAAAAACGGAATCCTTGGTTTGCAGATTCATTTCATCATCACTAACCCAGTAATATCCAAAGCAAACGACGTTATGAGGGGGGGGGGGTTCAAAATACTTTTCGAATATAGGTCAAAGACAACATTAGATCTCGTATCATTACATCTCATACCATTAGATTGCTTAACGATTCAAGTTTACATAATAAGCTTACCTGTACACCACTCTGTTTAGATAACAAGTGGATTTCAAGACGTGTGAATTGATTATTAGGCTATAACATATCGCCGTATAAATATATAAAATAATTTCCCTAAAATTCATACTGAACACGATGCGAATTTCTACTGGTTTATGACCGGTGAAAGAGCCGGTTCACTAGTCCATCAATAAATTGGACGTAGTTATCAGTTAAATCCACCCAACTGCACATGCAGAGACGCAAAACTTCAGTAAAAATTATAAAATTGTCTCATCATTACTGACAATTTCGAAATATTTCTTTTGCAAAAATCGTCTCATATCCAGAACATATTTTCAACGCTACTTTTTAAGATTCTAAATTAACAGATAATTGACTAACTTTTTATGCCTCTACATCTGCATTCATACATTTCTGAGTCCCTGGCAAAGTCTGAAACTGTTTGCTTTTTCTTGAAGGAATAGTATTCATTATTAAAAGAGCAGACAACGCGTGCTTAATGCCCAATTGCTGGGGAAAATGTCGTTTTGAATCACACGGAGTGACGTCATCTTTCTTCACGCATTCCTGGCTGTCTGCCTCTCCTGTGAAGGTGACAGAAAAAAAGCATCGTTGCCGGGGCAATATCAGGTTGTTGCAGCACAAGGGAAAGATTTGATTTCGCCCAACTGGCTTTAAGAAAGATGACGTCATGGACTCTTAATGGCGCGAGTTTACACCTTTTCTCGTCAGGATAAGTAACTTAAAAATAGCAGTTGTTTTTAGTTATTTCGACGTTGTTATCAAAGAAAGCGAGATTTTATTAATCTTAAAAGGGTTTGTAGCGTCTTAGCTTACATAAAAAAATTGGAAATCGCTTCCCTCACTCCATTGGCGTAGATCTATGCTTCACGTAATTATTTCGATTCCAAGAGCATCACAAAACCGATGTACTGATTATTTCGACGCAAACTAGACGCAATTGCAATTATTGCTGACAGTTCGTTCTCACATTCTTCAGCACGTCTGCATTTCACTATATCTTCCAAACATACGATTTGTTTGTTTGTTTGCTCGTTTGTACGTCTTCTCCTCCAGAAGTAATCCCCTACGAAGGTGAGAGATGAAAGATTGATATAAAGCAAAGCGAAGCACACATTAAAAAGGTTTAGTTTACAATGAAACCGCTCCCTTTGCTCGTTTAATCCACGCACCTCCGTTCTTCAGAAACACGAATGTTTGACGCCCTTTTAAAAACCAGGCCTATGGTTTAATTTTTCCATGCAATACAAAACCAATTTTTAAATCTATATGTGGTGTTTGCAAAATTAAAACCTAACCAAAAACCTATAAAGAGGTGACTAAGTTGAGAATGGTTCGGCCTATAGGCAAAAGGTAATAGGAAAGTGCGTGTCGTCCTTTTAAGTTATTTGTTGCGTGAATTATTTTCCAGGTAATCTCAGTACGTAACTAATTGCTTCAAGACGGTTTGTTAATCGCACCGCTTAATAGTTCGAAAGTTAAATGAAAACTAGAACATAGCGACATTTGGTAGCAATGTTCAAGTTTTCCTTTAACGTCCAAAGTATTATTCGGTGTGATTAAGTTTGCGAATGTTTTGATGTGTTGAAGGGCCGAACCATTCGGAACTTGGCGCCCCTTTTACCAGTTTTGGTTTGGTAAGATATCAGTGTTTTTTTTTTTAATTGTGTATTTACTCAACTCCACTACCGTGCATATTTGTAATATAGTGGCACGTCAACAAGACATTGGTTTTCAACCCTTTGATATTACCTTTTGCCTATAGGCCGAACCATTCTCACCTCTTTATAGATTTTTGGTTTGGTTTTAACTTTGTTGTAATTTGTTTTATTTAGTTAGTTTTGGTGTGTTGATATCACTCCTTTGAAGGGTCGAATCACTCTCAACTTGGTGTCCTCTTTACCAGTTTTTGACTTTGTTTATTTTGCTTGGTTGTTACAGTCGGTTTATTTTTCGTGAATTGGACTGAATACAATTTCTTGGCAACGTTGTTTAGATTTATCGTGATGCACTAGTGCGTGACTAGGCACGGACGTCACTATGCACGTTGTCATTGTCCGAATACTAACAATGGTTATAACAATATTTTTGTACTTACGCGCCCTCCCACGCCATCCCCGTTACGCCCCTAGGCTTCAAACCATAAAAGGTACGCAGTTCGTTTTGTGCTGCACCCATTCATAAAATTTCATAGCTGGAAGCCTTCCCGATATCTCGGTATCTATGAATAATCACCCTATGGGATTTAACATAGGGATAAGCAGAATAGCTAGCTAGCTAGGTAGAAACTAGTAACACATTTTCAACGTTATTGAGGGTCAGATTTTGCATTGAAAGCAGCTTAGCTGGCATTCCTACACGAGTTAATTTTTCTCTGGTGGGTCATTGCTCTCGATTTTAACACAATTTCAGCTTTTGTACCGCATTATTATTTTTCCCCAAATACCTGAAATGAGCCCAACTATGCTTTAAGATATAACACACTGACGCTATGGCGTCGCGCTACAATGGTTTACAACCTTGTCTGGATACGTCGTCCGTTTAGGGTATTTTTTTGTGTGCATCCTTCTCCAGATCATCTCAGTTCGTAACTAATAGCATCAACACGATCCATGATTCATGTAATTTCTTTGTACTGATTATTGTACTGATCATTTCAATGTCTGATTATTGCGACGCAAACTAATTGCAAATGTTGCTCACAGCTTGTTCGTCGCATTCCTCAGCATATCTACATTTCATCTACATCAGTCCAAACATATGATTTGTTTGTTTGCACGTTTGTACGTCGTCTCCTCCAGAAGTAATCCCCTACGAAAGTGAGAGATGAAAGAGAGATAGAGCTAAGCGAAACGCACATTGAAAAGGTTTAGTTAACGTGGAAATCGCTCGCTTTGTTCGTTCAATCCACGCACCTCCGTCCTTCAGAAACATGAATGTTTGACACCGTTTTACAACCAAATGTATTGTTTTGATTTTTCATGCATCAAGTCAGTTAATACAAAACCAATTTTAAGATCTATATGTGATGTGTTACAAAATACGTCGTGCTTTTAAATTTTTTTTCCCGCGCATCCTTTTCCAGATCATCTCTCTTCGTTCGAGGAGGTTTTCATGAACAAACTATGACGTCATGAACAAACATCATGAGGGTTTTAAAAAAAAACGTTGACGTTATTTTTCAGGTTTTTCGCGGTTTTTAGGGTCATAACATCAAGTTACAGCGATGAAAATAGGTCTATCCTGAGAGCAATTTAATTATCTTACGTTTCGTCCTACTCCCATGTTTGTAGGTGCAGGAGTAGAGGTACAAACAAACACACACGCACATCATCTACATAATTAAAATCATACGAGGTGCGTGCGTGCGTGTTTTTACCTCTACTCCTCCGGAACCAAAGCACCTACAAAGATGGGAGTAGAACCAAACGAAAGATAATTAAATTTCGCTTTTAATAGGCCTATTTTCATCGCCGTAACTTGATATTATCACTCTCAAATAATCGAAATAACTTAAAAAACTAACGTCAAAGTTTTTTTTTTACAGCATGATGTTTGTTCATGACGTCCTGAGGTTGGTTCATGACGTCATAGTTTGTTCATGAAAACCTCCTCGAGCAAAGAGAGATGATCTGGAAAATGATGCACGGACGACGTATTTTGCAACACACCATATATACATCTTAAAATTGGTTTTATACTAACTGACTTGATGCAGGGAAAAATCAAAACAATAGATTTGGTTTTAAAACTGTGTCAAACATTCGTGTTTCTGAAGCACGGAGGTGTGTGGATTGAACGAGCAAAGCGAGCGATTTTCATGTAAACGAAACCTTTTCTATGTGTGTTACGCTTTGCTCTATCAGTCTTTCATCTCTCACCTTCGTAGGGGATTATTTCTGGAGGAGAAGACGTACAAACGTGCAAGCAAACAAATTGTATGTTTGGAATGATGTAGGTGAAATGTCGATATGCTGAGGAATATGACGAACGAGCTGTGAGGAGCAACATTTGCGTCGAAATAATCAGAACATCGTAATAATCAGTTCGAGCAAAGCGAGTTTTGTAGTAACTGACTTGATGCGTGGAAATCTAGTTTTAAAACGGTGCCAAATATTCGTGTTTCTGAAGCATGGTTGTGCGTGGATTGAGCGAGCAGAGCGAACGATTTCCACGTAAAGTAAACTTTTTCAATGTGTGTCTCGCTTTGCTCTCTCTCTCAATCTTTCACCTCACACCTTCATAGGGGATTACTTCTGAAGGAGAAGACGTACAAATGTGCAAACAAACAAATCGTATGTTCTGAATGATATAGAAGAAATCCAGGTGCGCTTAGGAGTGTGACGGACGAACTGTGAGCAGGAATTACAATTAGTTCGCGTCGAAATACTCAGCCCATGATTTTGTGATGCTGTTGGAATCAAAGAAATTACTGGGAGCATGGATCGACGGACACGTAGCTCTCGAATGGCCAGACTGTTGGAATGATTTATGGTTATCATTTGTTTATGCAGTGAAGCCTTGCGAAAAAACGCGTACTGCACTCTGACCATTTGCGTGATCGTTTTAGACGTGGAATGTCTGTCAGCAGCACAAGAGTTGCAGCATGAAAGCTCCTCGAGCGTAGCAAGACGACGTGGAATGAGCGAGCGAAGCGAGAGACTCCGCTAGTACGTCCTGAATGATGTAGACTAAAGGAGTTACTCGCTTCGCTCACTCATCCGCGTCATCTCGATACGCTCGAAGAACTTTCATCCTGCAACTCTTGTGCTGATGATAGACATTCCATTTCTAAAACGATCAAGCAAATGATCAGAGTGCAGTACGCGTTTTTCGTAAGGCTTCACAGCATAAACAAATGATAACCATAAATCATTCCAATAGTCTGGCCATCCAAGAGCTACGTGCGCGTCGACATGCTTCCATTAATTTATTTGATTCCAAGAGCATCACAAAATCATGTGCTGAGTATTTCGACGCATACTAATTGTAATAAGTGCTCACAGTTCGTCCATCACATTCCTGAGCGCGCCTGCATTTCACCTATATCATCCAAAACATACGATTTGTTTGTTTGTACATTTGTACATCTTCTCCTCCAGAAGTAATCCCCTATGAGGGTGAGAGATGAAAGATTGCGAGAGAGCAAAGCGAGAAACCCATTGAAAAAGTTTACTTTACGTGGCAATAGCTCGCTCTGCTCGCTCAATCCACGCACCACCGTGCTTCAGAAACACGAATGTTAGTACCCTTTTAAAAGCAGGTTTCCATGCATTAAGACAGTTGATACAAAACCAATTTTAATATCTATATGTGTTACGTTGCAAAATACGTCGTCCGTTTAGGTTATTTTTTGCGTGCATCATTCTCCAGATGATCTCAGTGCTTCAAGACGATCCATGATTCATGTAATGTCTATGTGGGTGATTCTCAGATAATGTCAAACTTCTTGTCCCGATCGTCTTACCAAAACAATTTCTTGTTTTCTGAATAAGTTTTGGTATTCAAATGATTAGCGACACTTATAGAACATATACGAACGATATTCATAGCTAAAGTAAACTGAGATAAGTTGTCAGTTATGCTTTGTAGTCCTGAATTTGGTTAATTTGCCGTTTTTATGCCTGTCCCAAAGCTCATTGTCAATTCTCCTAGTCGTCACTAGATGTCAAACTTATTATATGTGGTTCTGTTGCAAGCATTACTGGCCATTGAGCTGATTCATCATGCAACAATTTAGCAGCGCGGACTCATCGTATTGATTTGATTTGATTTTGATTTTATTGAGCCTATTGATTCTGACAATCATTCGCTCAAACTATCCTACTTAATTAACTTAACCTAAGAACTAATAACTTAACCTAAGAATAAACGTTCCACAAACTCTAAATGATACAATGGTGTACAACGTAGAAAAAGCAACGAAAGGCTAGAATCAGTATGGTATAAATAAGAACCATCATTACCATACCCTATACGAAATAGTTACGTAAACTTTTAAACCCAGAAAACTACCTCAGCTACTTGTATTGAACATGTACGACTGTACGTAGCTGAAACTAACGTTTGGCTTATCATCTACTTGGTGATTTAAATAGAAAGTGGAGGAATCTGTTATATCGTCATTACCATAACGATTTTCGTTTTCAGCAACGAAAATCGTTATAGTAATGATTTAACGTGATGGTAGTGACGCAGATATTGTGTGGGGAGGGGCGGGGGAGAGGACACAGAAGGAAGGTTTTTTTTTAACTAAAAAACTTTACTGTAAAAGCTTGTAGGATATTTCCAGTTAGTTAACAAACACTTGAATTTCAAATCGATTTAACTGACATTTCAGTATCAATGTTATTACCAGAAGAGCTAGTCATTACCATCACAGTGTATGTTTTCATTGCGTTATTACACTTCACAATGCTGCACAATGCTGCAGTTTACGGATGTGCTTAGGAACGTGTGCAGATTTTGGTCCCATAGAAGTGCACTGAAAAACTGCACATTGATGGTCGTTAGGAATGTTTTCCACATTTCATCAATGTCATCATAACCTCCTAAAACAGTTGACCAGTTGATATCACCAAGTACAGCCCGGAGCCTATCAAAGTTTATATGTTTTGCAATGACGTGTGTTGCAGGTGAGTTACTGCTTTTAAAATTTAAACAAAAAGAACCAATTGGTGGTCACTCCCGTCACTCCCACTAAAACGGCCCAGAATAGTAATATCAAATACCATGGACTCCTCGTCAACCAAAATTAAATCCAATATGTTGCATCGTCGCGTGGGTACTGATACCAACTGCCGCAGTCCCAGCTCGGAAAGACAAGAGAGAAAACATCATGTTTATGGTTGGTTGCTGTAAAGCTAACCCAGTCAACAGATGACATGTTAAAATAACCTAAAATCACGTTAAATCACCATGTCAAATCAGCTTTTGGCTTATCATTGCAAAAAACATATTAAAGAAATAACACATGGCAACAATCTGCGCCTTCAGGTAGGTACCCCAGCATTATTCCTAACTGGTCTGGACTAATATCAACACACAAGCTTTCCACATTATGGTAATGGGTGAGTGTAGAAAGCAATGTATTTACGTACAAAGATGATAACACCACCACTTCTGGACCCACGATCACGACGGATAACGGTAACGTCCAGGCCCCTAATCAACATTGAATCAGGAATGGTGTCGTTTAGCCAGCTTTGAGCTAATACTCGATGAGATCTGCTTGGCAACTAATGTCGCAACTTGGTGGCAGCCATTTTAGCTCTGATATCACTTTGATTGGCTGAAACCTAGCGGGTTCTTTAAACCTTGTGTGTTTTGTTGCTGATGTAACTTATTATGTAGTTTTTTTTTTTTTTTTTGCATCTTATTTTTGCCACTGCCCATTTATCTACTATCTGACCAAGTTTGGTCGGAAAATATTGAATGCGAACGGAGATATTTTTATTTTTTAGTTTTGCTGAAGTGAAGACTTCAATCACGTAAATTAAAGGGTTTGCTGATTTGCATTCAACAATCAACAATGAGTAGCGCAGACTTCATATTTATTAAGTGCTTATTCGCCCGAATCAAAGGGTTTCAAAGGGTTTAACGAGCGAAAGATTTGGCCCGAATCCATGCGCCCTACTACAGTGTTGTGTTGCAGATTATTTCTGTCTGTCCGTTTGCATTGTTAATTGTTAACTAACAAAGAGTAATGGTCTGGGCTGGTCTGGTCTAGTCTGGTAGTGTTGTCAAAGACTTGCAGAGTTCTTTGGGCGTTTCAGCAGAAGGAGGTCACGTTGATGAGTCCAATGGTTGGTTGCAGCAGAGGCGAAAAAGAAACAAGAAGCACCCCCTCTCTGTGGCTTCCCCATCCCCAGGCTTAAAGTGCGACTACACTGTGGTGAAAGTGCAAGTGCTCCTGTGTGCTTCCAAGTGTACCCAACTACCGGTAAGGACCAGGAGGCTAGTCTGTCATCAACAGATGATGCCCTGGCAGTCGAGTCTGGAGGTGGTCCAGGTGATTTGGTGGAAAGTGCAGTGCCTGGAGTTGGAGCTCCTCATCCGCTAGACGGTTTTAGCCGAGCTGGGTGTTTTCCTACAATCGATCATTATACCGGCTTGGATAGTCAGGATGTATGCAGCACAGATAATATTTTTTTTTCTGGCGATGTTGTTCAGGATGCCGGTATGGATGTTGCACCTGCACAGACTCCACTGTGTTCCCCAGAAGGCAGTGTAGTGTTGGGTGACAGTGTGGTGGGGTTCTGGCGGGTATAGTGTATACAGGAAGCATCGGTCGGGGCCTCGTGAGTAGTGGTGATTCGCCTGTTTCTTTTTGTACGTGGAACGCTAAGGCGTTTTGGGGGTTTGGAGGTCCGTTTTCCACCAGATTAAGTATTTATCAGTCTGGCCAGAGGGTAGGCCAGAGGGTATACTGTGTTCTCGGTTACAGGTGTTACGTGGTGTGTCTCGGGATTCTGGTCGGTGTGGCTGAATTGCCGGGCGAACAGAGCAAGTATAGCATTAAGTTTGTTAGTAGAAAGGGTGCATAGTATAATGGCTTTATCCCTGGTAAGTACCGATAAATAAATAAATAAATAAATAAATAAAGAGTAATGCTTATTTTAATCACCTGTGGGGTTTTCCCAACATACAAAAAAATAGCATTATAAATCATTGGAATCTTTTTAGTTAATGTCTCCCCAAACGTGAAGCCATAAAACGCACGTATGGAGTTAAAATAGTGTTGAATACCAAGTTTCATTCGTCTCTGTCGCATAATTTTTTTTATATGAGCGGTTTATTAGTCAGTTTATAGTAGTCAGCTGAAATCGGCTACCTTCCTGCACTTTTACACATTGCACTTGATTAAAATACAACCATTGCTTGTCAGAGCACAAAGACTGCCCATTTTCAATCATTTT
Source organism: Lithobius niger (assembly GCA_023313725.1). NCBI lineage: Eukaryota > Metazoa > Arthropoda > Chilopoda > Lithobiomorpha > Lithobiidae > Lithobius > Lithobius niger. The sequence goes on from JAHWFP010007598.1 coordinate 25,108, forward strand.
CAAGCTGTTTCGCCGCATGAAACCTCGCCATTGTGAAACCGCTCAGCTCTGGTTTGTGTTAAAGTACCAAAAGCTAGAGGTCATGGAACAACAATGCAGGAATTAAGCAATGACTTTCTTACAATGAAGTTACAATGAAGTGTGACAATTATTGAATTTGGCGAGCGGACCACTAACGTGGTCCTTGAAACTATTCCTTCGACAAACTTTCCTTGCTACATAGTTGGCAGAATGCACTAATTGGAATTTGTTTAATGAGGATCTCACCACAAAGCTGCATCCTATTACAACTACTAATTGTAAACCTAAACGAAGTACAAGCCACGCACTAGTTGTTCTGCCAACAATGGCTTTGTGACAATGGCTCGATGTTTGGAATACACAAATAGAACCACACACGTGTGGTATAATGAACATTATTTACAACCGGTTTGGTTTCGTTCCGATAAACGGTTTACAAGTTATGAGCCCCGAAAAATTGTTTCGTACATCGTTTGGCCAACGTCTGTTTTTTTTAACAAACCTTAAATGGAACCGGGAATATTATTTGTAACCGGTTTCTGATTAAGCAGCTGTTAAGTGGTAGTGGATGTTTGTTATTTAAATCCACCCAAAACCAAAACTAGTATAAGAGAATCCGCCAAGTTTCCAAAAAGGGTCGGGCTTTCACAGTAGTGATATCATTCAACCAGGGAAAGGCCTCCAAGGTTACTCCTATTAGCCAAGTTAATCACACATACTAATAGTTAGACGGTTAAATGAAAACTAGAAGATTGCTACTAGCGGTAGAAATCTTCAAGTTTTCATTTAACTTTCGAACATTAGTAGGTGCGATTAACTTGGCTAATAGGATTAACCTTGCCGGCCTTTACCTGGTTGAATGATATCACTACTTTGAAAGGCCGACAATTTTTGGAAACTTGGCTACTTCTCTTATACCAGTTTTGGTTTTGGGTGGATATCACAACTTTCATAGACCTGTGAAAGTACAAACAATCCCACGGCCTAATGGTCACCTCTACCTTTTTTGTCTAGAGGTATTTTATGTCTATGAATTTTCTCATTCATAATTTTCACATTTGCCATTGCCATTCCAAATAAATTAATAACAAGCATAAGAGATGGTAATAGAGCAGCGTTACGTGACGTCATATTGGCCGCAAGAAAGATAGCTGCAAGGGGAACTAGATAAAAATGAAGGGTTAAACAACGCCACTTCTAGTCAAGGCAGTGCTTTGAGAGCGGATTTCATAGGCTTAAAAAAAAACGTTGTTTTCTCCAGTCCCTATGCCGCTAGGTTGTAATCGGAAAAGAAAAGATTCCACTTGCTTAAAAATGTCAGCAACTGCCAACAAATCGACAAAAATCGTGCGTTATAGGTCTAAGAAATCCGCTCTAACAGCATTGGCACCAGTAAGACGCCCTTCTTTTCCCCCTCCAGTGACCCTTGCAGCTATCCCAGTTACTTGCTCCAGCATAGAGTTATATACAATAATACTACGTTGTGTCACTGCCCTATTGCAAGGACCTAATAGGTTCCTATGGAATATAAGATACCCTGTGTCTTAGTGAACCAGTAATGAGAAATTAATTTGGGTTGTGGGGCAGATAATTCAATTTGAATTTGTGTACCGTAAAAAAAACGACCATTCCTTTACAATCTAAGCACACGCTAGTGTGTCGCCGCTAAGTAACAGTCATCCCTTTGTAGACATCCGATTATTAAAAAAAATGATTGGTAATGATAAAAAGCTGGCCTCACTAGCAGACATGTGTCAGTTAACTGTAAGCAACTAAAAGCATATTTTGGCATGTTGAAGATATATTCCAATGCGACAGAAATCTTTCAAATTGTGGTAAATGTAAGGGGAAGGTACAGGGTTAGAAAAAATGAAAATTAAAGGCTGAGTGTCCACCATTCGTAGAGAGAAATATGCGTCAATACGTTGTTTTTATGTTACTGACTAGCTAGTAACTATTAACTCTGGCCCTATGTTAAATCCCATAGACTCATTGCTCAGGTCTATCGCAAAATTGAGAAGGCCTACGTAGCTGAACTTGTGCACACTAATGCATGGTGATCTGAGCATGGTCCTTTTGTTGGTTTGGGGGTTGTAGGGGTCAGGGTTTAGAAATTCGCCAAGAGCGAAATTAAATTTAGTTTCTTTTCCAAGTTGCAACCAAAGATTTCAAGCAACAATGGCTTGAACAATCAACACTGGTCCTGAGATTTATTGGAAAAGCCTGGACGAACTCAAAACTGAACTGTAACGAAGGACAAAATAAGCAAACATAAACGTTGACGTGGATTGCGTAAAAATGAAGATTGCATGACGAAAAAATAGCTAAGTGGGAGAGCTAACCAAAATTAGACTGAAAACCAAAAGTGGGAAAAGGGTTGGGTAACTTTGGGGTTAAATTAGGGTCAAGATGCTTGTTTAGGTAGGGGGGAAAAGCCTAACCACAATTGGGCCTACTAAAGGCCTAATAAGCCAGAAATACCCGTAACCAGAAAACCTAGCAGGGGTTAAGGGAGGACCAGCCGGGTGGCTGGCACGAAGGCATTCTGATTTTTTCTCCTTACTTAAATACCTTTTGGTAACCCCTGACAACCGTGAAATAGCCAGGGTATTATGGGAAATGGAAAGTTCTAGAATGTTCTAGAGGCAGGAACCGGAAACTAAACTACAAGACATAGATAATGTCCACCTATGTAAGAATGGACACCCAAGACTAAGATTGGTCATTGGCCCCAGCAAACATGCAAGTAACAAGATTTGCGCCATTGCACGTTCGATGATGGTTACGCAACAATACGAGCATCCACGAGCTAACGGGGTTTTTGTTAATAACCCAAAAATAAAATGCTTCGCGTTCTGCTGGATTAGTAACAGCGACTTTCGGAGGTTTCTGCATGACTAAATGTGAACGAAATCTTAAAACATTAAGGGGGCGGTGCAGGGATAAACAAAACCACTTAACGGGATGCGCTGATTAAGTGAGCGAAATTAGCGATTGTTAGCCAGTGCGTGCAAAAATGGGATTGACGCAACTTAAGCATGTCAAACAATAAACTAATGGTCATACAATAAACGAAGCCGTGTCAATTTGACTAATCTAACAGCTAATTGGCAATGGTAAATTTGAAAATTATAAATGTGAAAATTTATAGAAATAAAATTCCTCGCGAATAAAGGTACGGATGAAGAAAAGACGGTGTGCGTTCACAGTCCTATGAAAGTTGTGATATCCACCCAAAACCAAATATGGTATAAAAACCCGCCAAGTTTCCCAAAACGATCGGCCTTTGAAGGTAGTGATATCATTCAACCCGGGAAAGGCCTCCAAGGTCAATCCCATTAGCCAAGTTAATCGCACCAAATAATTCGTTGGACTTTAAATGAAAACTGGAAGATTGCCACAGCGAGTAGCAATCTTCAAGTTTTCATTTAACTTTTGAACTATTATTCGGTGCCATTAACTTGGCTAATATGCTTAACCTTGGCAGCCATTCCCTGGTTGAATGATATTACTACCTTCAAAGGTCAATCATTGGCGGGGTTTTATACCAGTTTTGGTTTCGGGTGGATAAAAGATACTCTGTCTCTTAGTGTACCATTCCATTCTGTAATTTTATTGAGGCCTTAGCCTAATGCCATGCGCCCCAAATCTAAAGAAAATCACTAAACTATATGCTACAAACAACCACCTATTTGCATCAACAATGTATTCTGACAATTAAGTACTGAAACGATAAGTGTGTAACACTTAACATGGTATAATCTACTGTTGTATGACAATACAAACAATGGTTACAACAATAATTTTGCACTTTCGAGTCATTTCAGGGCCACGTGCTTCTAGCAGTAACCCCCATGTTTGAATAAGACACTTCCGCGTATGACGCTTTGCCTGTCTGCCGAAATTTAGATCTGGCAACTTTCCCTAATGAGCTGTAGACGTGTCTTTATGCCCTATGAGAATTTACATGTGAACCTGCGAACTAGTTACTAGTTACTAGTAACACAAGTCAACGTTATTGAGGGCACTTTTTATCCATAAAGAACACGTTCCCACATTTTCATGTTGATGTTTTCTTTGTTACTGGACCCAAGACATCTGATTCAAACGATTTGCAAAGATTTGTACTGCATGGGGAATTTACACTAGTATGCTGAAATCAGGTATAAGCTTGTTTCAGTTAAAAGACACCATGTGCTAGTGAGCCCGCCTATTTTTCATCAACAATTATTTTTTAACAATCGGATGTCGACAATCGGATGATCTACTATTAAAGGTGGCGACACACTAGAGTGTATCTAAATCATTAGTACGATGAGTAGTTGAATATAAAACAACACGACGGCTAATGAACGCACGAGAGACGACTAACAGGAAGATAACAAGTGAAACAAAACGACCCTCTCTGAATGCAGTCCTTTGTTAGGGCAGAATAGTGCCCAGTTTAATTAGAGAGTAATAGACGACTTAGAGATTCCAACTTCAAAACCAGATATTTCACTATACGGTTTTTGCACTCCCTCTGACATATACATGCTTATGTGATCCCATTGTAACAATGCATACATACCCTAACACATCAGTGTCTGAGCTGTTCAACTTCAACGAATGGGTTACCTGATCCCATTGACAAGGATAAATTAGAAAATAACGATTTAAATAAGTAGTTATTAGTTGATTTTCTTAACAGGATATATTTCGATTAATATATTCGTTAAATAGTACTTACCTTCTGCTGGTTCAAGAATTCTGTTCCATTGGTTGAATTGAGTCAAACGACCATCAAATCCACTCACTGTATTAACACTATCATCCACATACCAATACTGTGTTTCCCCTAACAACACTTCATGTCGGCTGCCATGTCCTGGTAACATACCATAAAGTATTTGATTTCCTACTTCCTCGCCATCAAAGTACAGCCGTGCTTGATTGAACCAGTACTTATCTCTTTCCCTACTCGGATCAAATAACCATGAAAGGCAAACATGTGTCCAGACACCCAATTTCGGCGCAGCAGCGAAATATTTTTCACTACCACCAGTGTTCAGATTAGTTTTATTTACCGAAAAATTTACTTCTAATCCATCCCAGTAAATAACCGGATATATTTCATTAGTTACTGTGAAATGATTGACTAATGAAATCAGTTGACCGCTTGGTCTTTTGCTCAAAGCATATTCCGGGTAAACATAAAGGCAGTAGGTACGATGCAAGCTTTCTAACTTCTTGGAATCAACGTTAGATTGATTTAATGCAAGCCTAACCACCTGTGGCTCTCTCCTAACATCATTGTGGATTATAAAATCCACTCCTTGCACAGAGAAAGATATGCCATTGCCAGGAGAAGAAGGGAAAACATTGCCATTGATGTATGTAGTCGAGAAAATCAGGACCAATATGCAGTACATCATAATTCCTTGCAAGATGAGCCGAAGTAAATATTTTACCTAACTGAAGAGATCTTTGAGACGTAAGAACCCTGTGCTGTATTTTCTGCCTTTTGTATTGGAACTGATTGATGTCACCTGTGTGCTGACATCAATGGATCTCCTTCTGTAGAAACAAACTATAATAATAGGCATAATAATGAATACATCGTTGTATGAAAGGAGTGATGTCTAACAAAAGTAATGAACATACTAATAAAACTAACGTTGATAGCACACCATTTAAAAGCCTAATTGGTTTCAAGGTCACATTGTTCGTACAGCACAAGAAAGTTGGGAAAAGATTCTCGTTTTTGCTTTAGCATTTAAAAATTATATCCAAAGTATCAACTTTAAAATTTCATGTACCATTTAGTATAGTGTCTTTGAAAATCTAATTTTAATGGAGGGAATCAGTCGTGGTAGGTTTCTATATCCACGTTACTAGCAATCCTTGGCATGTAAGGCAAAGAAGCAGTAGCTGATGTTGTTGGGATTTTCTTGTTGGAGGGTTGATTTCGTAATGCGTTATAAATTGAAAAAAATCACATTCCAGCAATACACACCAGACAGATGAAAGTGAAAGTGAAAGTGTTTATCTGAATAATTTGTGTGAATAACGAATTTAGTGGGCTGGTAGAGATTGCTACATCTTTGAATTCATGTAGTGGAGCAAGTTTCTATTTGTTTCAAGAAATGCATAACTCATTACCAGGAAAATACTCCACAAATTTTACAGATTTTAAGTAAGTACAGAACGTCGGCATCACAAGTGACATTGTGAAAACACAATAATACAACGGGCAAATGATACAAGTTTAAGATTTGGACCTCAATCTCCAATGATCTTCATCAAAACGCAAATCGAAATTCACATGAGGTCGTGATGGCTGAGTGGCAGCAGTGCTCAGCCTAGCAACCTGGTATTAGTAGTAGTAGAAGCAGTAATAAATAGACACAAATCGCTGTCATTTATATAAAGAAATAGGCATCGCCTAAAGTCATAAACTAGAAATAAAATAGTGTAGTAAGCCACTTTTATGCACTTACGTTCATTCAAGTGGTATGACCCAGATTCAAACTGGCAACACCAGTCAACCACCAGATCACTACCACACTGCCATTACCAGGCTGCTATCTACTGGATAAGTGGCCATATCGGTAAAGGCAGAATAGTAGCAATCTGGTGAACGACTGGTTTGCCGATTTTGAATTCGGAAACATCACTTGTATAAAACGCAAGTGCGTAATGGAGATTTACCGTACTACATTATTTCTAGTGTATGATTTTCGCTAATCACGTTTTCTAACTTACTTTTATAGTAATAGTAGTAGTATGAAGGGTAGTAGTAGTATTTAGTAGTAGTAGAGGATTAATAGTAATAGTAGTAGCAGTAGTAATAGTAATTGTATAGTAATAGTATTCGTAATAGTAGTAGTAGAGGAGTAGTAGTAGTAGTAGTAGTAGTAGTAGTAGTAGCAGTCATAGTAATAGCAGTATCAGTATTAATAGTAGCTTTAGTTCACATACTAGTTCTATGCATTTTAACAATCTCTTCAAAAGAAAAGTAAAGTTACGGTTTGCATGCCTCATAACTCCTAAACGTTAAACAACCAAATTATGTGTAAATACCTACGTGTTTCCATCGTCGTGACTGTTCCATCACCACCAACGTGTTCCAGTCACTAGGGAGTTAAAGAAACGTCCAGCCACGTGACGACACATGTTGGGGTATGACGTCATGTCGTATGTCTGCTTCTACGACTCATAATATAGCTTTCTCACTATTCTCACCTAATTAAAGTGGCTATTAAATAATGAAGCAGAAATTATTTCATTAACGGAATAAACAACTTGCTGATTAAGCAGCCATCTTGTTTCCTTAGTAAATTGCAATTCAAAACATCCAAGAGAAATACTTCTTGCCCGTTCTTCCATCTCGTGAATTAATCGAAGGAACCTTCTTGAGAAATATATTGTCGTAGCTTCCCTAGTAAAGTCTAGTAGTTGACTTAACGTTGAGATAATCATAAGTTGGCCACGAAGAGTAAGACTGTAAACGCAGTTACCAGAAATTGCTATAAAAATTGTAAATTGGTCCCATCTGCAGGTGAGAGCAAAATACCCAACAAGAGCAATAAATGTCCAGCAATAACAACTAGAAGAATATTGTATTCACATTAAAATAATTTTCAAAAGAAACTGATTAATACCTCCATTTTAAGACATACAATTTGAAAATTGGTACTGATTGGTTCTATCAGTAGGTGCGAGCAAGATTTCCATAAAACAATAACAACATCCACAAGAATATTGTAGTTGCATTAAGCACAAGAACCTAGGACATGTTCACAACTAAATTTTAAGCAAAAAGTGAACCAGTTCAGTGGTTCGATCTCAATGTGAGATCAAAAATCCTAACACGAATAACAACAGGAATATTGTATTCACATTAAAATAACTTTCAAAAGGCTCTGGTTCATACGAGTATCTGTGTACATTTTAAACCAAGGAAATTTAAAATTGTTTCATTGGTTCGAGTTCCAGTGAGACCAAAAGTTCCGGCAACAACAGTAACAGCAAGAACATTATAGTAACACTAAACTAAATTAGAAAAGGCCTTGGGCATTGTTAATATCTACAGTTTGAGGCATGAAAATTTTAAAAAGTTTCATTGGTTTGATCTGTAGGAGAGAACAAACACTCTCCATAAAAACAACAACTACAAAAACAATACCGTAGTCTCTTTAAAACAAATTTCAAAGGGCTCTGTGCCTTTTTAATACCTACATTTTCAGTAACAAAATTCTTTAATGGGTTCATTGGGTATCAACGACACCAACAATACTATGATACTGTAGTCCCATTAAAATAGCTTCCAATAGGCCCTGGCATTTTTATCACATATCACTTTAAGCTATAAAAATTGTAACTACATTTATTGGTTCGATCTCTTGGTTAGACAAAAACTGTCCAATCAATATCAAAAACAACAACAAGAATATCGTAGTCACATTAATATAGCGTTCAAAAGGCCCAGTTCTTAGTTAATAACTACATTTTAAGCTATAAATAAATTAGTTCAAGGTTAGAGCAAAATTGTGTCAACATGATTAAAAACTACACCAATATTGTTACAATGGTCCATTTAATACTACATTTTAAGCAATAAAAATTTAAAATCAGTTTATTGGTTCTCTCTGTAAGGGACTGCAAAAGTCCCAACAACAACAATAACAAGAATGTTGCAGTCACATTAAAATAGCATTCTTATGTTCATGGTCATTGTTAATGTCAACATTTAAATACTAACACGCATTAGTTCCCAACAGATCCTCTTTAATCGTTCTTGAGGTCGTTATCCTCCAACTAGTTTTGCCCCGATGATAAAATTGGCGGTGGTACATACTTACCAGCTGATCATTGCCAAATATCAGAAGGAACTCAGGGGTGCCCTATTTAAGGAAGGAGGTTCGAATATCTAAAAGGGTCGAAGGAAAGGGTATAATAGGTCTTAGACAGGCCTGCAGAAACTGGCCTAGAACATTCTGAGAAAAGAGGCATGTGTTTACAGCTAAGTAGCTGACGTCGAAGTTATTCAATTTAAAAGCTTAATTCAGTAACATGATACACATAAATTATTACACATGAGTAAAGCAACGAGTCTCGAGCTGACATAAAAGCATGAAAGGGAATTCATATCTATAGCAACACTTCAAAACATAAGATTCGTGACATATGCTAGCACCACCAAAAATCAAACGTTACTAAAAGCAAATCTTATTTTTTCATCCTAATTTATAAAAGTTCTTCTATGAGTACTCACTTGGGAATTTCTTCAAAACTTGCCCTCGTAGATGACAGACTTGAGTTGCACCTGAAGACGACTTGAGTTGCTCCCGAAGACGAATTGAGATGCATCGGCAGACGACTTGAGTTGCGCTTGAAGAGGCCGACTTGCATTTCATAGAATGACAACCCTGACTTCCCTTCCTACTTGAGCAATAAGGTTCTCGAAAGTGCAGTTCTTGGGCAATCATGCCAGAAACCCTTTCAAATTTGGATTGACGGATGCGTCTATTGTTACTATAAAAATTATGTAATTACCTATGTATGTAATAGAAGAAATAACACGTTCACAAAGATGAAGTATTCCTCTTTAGACTAATTAATATAGCGTAAAATTATAGAAGGCTATATTTTTCTTACTTGGGACCTACAGGAATTTGGTCATGGCTGCAGGCAGAATAAAAGCTTCCCTTCCCCTGATATTTATAGTTGTTCATTTACCCGGTGCAAAGTTAAATATAGCTAAACAAAGTTGGCAGCTATCAATTTACACCTTCTTTATAAGCTTTTGTTAATCTTTATTTGCGTTAAATATACCTTTACGTTATTTTGCATAGTTGTTATTAGATGCATATGACCAAGGTATTTATACGTGTACCAAGTATGTATACGTCATTACGTATACTTGAGATTAATAGTTTGGATTTTCGAAAATAAATCAAGTCCACGTACTTGATCAATTTTTTTTTAATCAAAACTGAAATTTGTCAACCACCGTCATCTATCATTCTGGTTTCAAAATCTGATTTTTTTGTAGCTTTCCATGTATCATTTGATGCTGGTGGCACCATCTTTTATATGTCTTTCGATAAATTGCTGTTAAAGTTGTGCTCTACTTGCTGAGTACTTAAAGACGCAGTTTAAGAGTCAGATAACGTATGTTGGATACCAGTGTCATCTATCGGCGGTTTTTAACACACACAAAAACATGTAAAATTTGTTTTTTTTTACAGAAACACCACGTACGAACCAATAAAACAATCGAAATAGCTTTAAAGATAAACTGAGCTGTTGGGAGTTAATTTTTACGTCAATACCTATTGAGAATCCAATCTGAAATGACGTCAGATGTCATTGACGTAAAATGCTTCTATCTATGGCGTCAGAGATCACTTGACGTAATCTCTGACAGCTTTTTGATCCATCACTGGATGTGACGACATAAACATGAGCAGCATACTGGATGTGACCTCATAGATTACGTGCATTGCATTCTGGGGCTATGCTTGTCACGTACAAAACAGACAAAGACAGCAGTAAAACTTTTAGCTGTTCTAAGAATGTGTAACAAGTTTCCTAAAATTGTAAAATTAGTAGTGCTTCAGTTCACTCTTGTGGTTTCGTTACTTTTAAAAAAAAACATGATTAATACCTAATCTTGAAAAATGGATTCTCTCTCACAATGAAAATTATCGAACAATCTACCACATCTTTGTTTCTCCATTTAGAAGGGTTTTCCTACCAAAGGATTTTTTTTAGCTGTTCGCAATTCACTCTTGTGGTTTTGTTACTTGAAAAATGGATTTCTTGCACATTGTAAAATATAATATAATAATATAATATATAGAGACGATGCTCGAGGCATCCACCCACCCAAATTCCCCGGCGGCAGATGTTAAGTGGAAGAAGTACCACCATTATTACAGTTGTTTTTTGCCGCATGAGGGAGGAAACGGGAGTACCCGGAGGATACCCTCGTGCATCGGGCGGGAAACAACCAGAGAAAAACCCGTACATATACACTTCCCATCGCCAGGATTGAACCCGGGTCTGTACGAAGCCAGAGATGTACACTGGGACCAGGACGCCTATCGAATCTGACGCCCCAGTGCTCGCAGCTACCCGTGCATGGTGCAGTGGAGCAGTACATCATTTGTTTTTCTTTTACCATTTCGGGAAGGTTTATTCCATCCTTTTTTTTGATGGCCTACAATCCAGAAAGTTTTATTAATCGATTTAGGGCTTCCTATCTGAATTTGGATTTTACTGACTTTCTCGTTAAAGTAAATCTAAAAAAAAAATTTGCAGACCATGTTATACGTTTAAATGGTATTTCTTTAAACTCCAAAACGGTTTCTGAATGTATGACTTTTAGTTTTCAGACGATACGAGACGATACGGTCGTTTGAAGAGCTGGCTCATTAAAACAGTTTTAATTTGTTTATTTCTGATTTGGTATTTCGAATTTCGAACAAAAGGCGCACGATAAGTTTGTTGCTCCTATTGTTCTAGGCGTTACAAGGATGGAACTCTTGGTGTCTATCTAATTATATTAGGAAATAAGTACTCCTTAAAATAAATGAAAATGAGGGAATCCTTTCTTAACGGTTATAAGATTTCATTCTCTCAACAGGTCCTTCTCGTTCACCTTAGATACACGTTTTACAGTGTGTTCTTTTAAAGATGGCACATTCTACGAAGAAGAAACCAACCAATTAACGCGTAGTGTTTTACTAGGAGTTCCGGGGAATTCGGTTTCCGACAATTCTGACCCAAAACAAAAGTACATGTAGTGTGACGATTCTGTGTGAGTGGGGGGAGGGATGGGGAAAGTACCCTACGAAAATTCGGTCTAGCCAAAAAAAAAATGAACTCGCCCGAATGGTTAAGTGGGTTTACGTAAATAAAGACAAACTAGCGATATCGATCACTTCGCTCACTTTATTGGCGTCGATCCGTGGTTCATGTAGATTTGTTGTTAGGTAGCCTGTTCCTACTGTGACGTCATTCTTGTACTTTTTCGTACATTTGAGGGTCAACAACCCAAATTTCTGCTATAAAAATGCGCCTATCCGAAGCGAAATTGAATTACCTTTCATTTGGCATTATCTTTGTAGCACCTTAGTTCAAGAGGAGTAAAAACTACACCCATGCAAACACGTCGTGTCCTTTTAATGCTGTAGTTTAGTTGAGGTCCAGGTGGAACCGTAAAATTCGTTTCCAATTTATTATTGCGTTCATACCACCTTCGAATTCCAGTTGACAAGGTGAGCTCTACATTGTGAGCTTACCCTTAGCTCATCAGCTGATGGTTAAACATAAACCCTGCAAGTTTTTAGGTACAAATTCCCTGTTATTTTTGTTAATTTGTACCTGAGGATTGCTAAAACGTAAATAGAAGCCGAAAAACTTATCTGCCATTTTTTTTCATACAATATCACTTGTTTTCATTTTTTAAACAACTTCAAGAATGTCGAAGTTGCTTGTCAAATATTAACTGGCATTTTAATTTTTTCTTAACATTAAACAATTTTTGATTTGGTACCAAATTGTCGTGTGTGGTCTTTTTTTGGGGACCGAATTGTCCGGCATTGAATTATCGTGGGACTGAATTGTCATGCACCCTGGTGTATGTGAAGTATTGAGTAATCCATGGATTACAATGGAAAGAAAAGTAAAAATTATTAATTTAAAATACACCCTCATTGATTTGAATAAAACGTACATGCATAGTTTCGTCGATGGCTTTATTCCAATTTGCAATTTATTATTCACAGCGATTTGTTTGTATTTATTGCGCCTTCGTAGTAGCCTAATGCGTGTAAGTTGATTTGTATTTACTCTCTGTTGCCTACGACCCAGTACTTTCAGCCGAATGGTGCCCTTCTCACTGCGAAGACCTTAACAACGGGTTCATCTGTATGGCAGTGGAATCAGTGTCGATATCGGTGTAAAGTTGGTATAGCAATAAGATAGTGATGAATGAAGTAGTTTAGCCTGTATCTAGGTCTCGTCACTAGAATCAAACTTAATTCCCTAAAAGTGGCATAATGTACTTTGCTATTGATTTTTGCTATTATGGCTATTTTATTGCCATGCTAATTATTCACCAGGTAACGTCAAGTTCATTAGAGGTTAAAAATTAACACCACGATAGAGGTGCTATTTCAATTTTAAACGCCGTTTATGTACTTCAAATACAGGGTAGGGCAGAAAGGAAGGGCCACCCCTGGCAATCGCAGATGGTTAATGCTAGGGGAATGAAACTTTGAATGGTTTGTAGACAAACTGGGGGCCAACTAACCATGTGCCTATCACTGACCTTGATGTAGATTTTCAAGATCATCATGATGCTAACTTTTTAACCATGCTTCGTAGAACCCCATTGTAAATTAGAAACTTGTAGACATTGGCAAGGCATGGCCATTCAAAAAAACGGAACGAAATTCGGTACGTTAGTTTAGGAATTACAGAAATTACAAGCATTTGTTTTGCTGCCCGAGCAGGCTTTCCTGCCCAACAGTTCTGTCGGTCTTCAGATACGCCATGCATTGGTAGGTAATGGTGTTGGCAAATTGGCATAATAATTAAGCTTCCATGGTCAGCTAGGAAACAAAATCAGAAATGTTAACCTAAGAGCCAGAGACAACTTTAGTTTTATTTTCTAGATGACTCCAAAAAGTGCAAGTTGCACACTATGCTGTAATTTGCAGCACCGTTCTGTCGATACGTGTACCTAAAGACTGACAAGAAATATTGAAGTATTGTAAATTCGTAACGTGTAGAGTCATCAGTATGTCAGTTACTGTTTGTTTCAAAGGGAGCATTCATAAATTACGTAAGTTTTTTCTTGCAATTAGTATCCGGCCCACACCCCCTCCTCGGTCTCCCTCCGTAACAACGAATACCAGTGTAACAGTTGGCATAAACCCTCGACCTGAAAATATATAACGTTTTCTTACCTCTTCCCCCCCCCCCACCGCGTCAATTGTATTCGTTTTTATAAGCTGTACCTAGTATCAAGTGGCCTAAATCCTATTAGCTAAATTATTTGTCCGACTTCTGTTTACAACTTGAAATTTATATTTTGTCAAGTTATAAACAGAAGTGAAACAAATAATTTAGCTAATAGAATTTAGCGGAAAAAAAATAGAAAAACAGTTAGGGAAAAATAATTTATCAAAAATTAGTGTGTTATGTAACAATTCGTCGTATTCCCCTCTCCCCCATCATAACAGATGGTTACACATTTGCTCAATTCTCGATCTCCTCTCCAGGCCTTAAATAAGTAGTTAACGCTCCCCAAGCATGTTTCACGAACTTGGGGAACGACTGGAATTTATTTCACACTCACTGTTTGGAAGGGAAAGCCACTTGGTTTACACAACTGAATAATGCTTGTGATTTCTATAATTCCTAAACTAACATACCGAATTTCGTTCCGTTTTTTTTTCAATGGCCATGCCTTGCCAATATCTACAAGTGTCTAATTTACACTGGGGTTCTAGGAAGCATGGTTAAAAAGTTTCATCATCATGAGGACCTTGATAATCATCCGTCAAGGTCTGTGCTTGACACAAGGTTAGTTGGCCTCCAGTTCACCTACATACCATGCAAAGTTTCATTGCCCTAGCATTAACCATCTGTGATTGCCAGAGGTTGCCTTCCCCTTCTGCCCCACCCTGTCTAAATAAAATCATGCCAAAAACAAACCTATGCGCACAACTTCGAAGGTTTACAGATTTCTTTTATTCTAGATTATTAATTTATTTTTTCTATTTTTATACAGTAGTTTTTTTTTTAATGTAACATGCATTTGGAATATACCAATAAGTGAATATTTCACTTGTGAATGATGCCCTGGTATAAACAATTTTGCTTTACTTGGCGAATCCTCTAATTAAAAATATTATTTCAGATGTAAATTATCTCAAATTTATAGGAAGTATTCATTTCTTTTCAAAGATCACATCATGCACTTCAAGTGACGTATTTTTATTCAAACATTTGACTAATACACCAAGGAGATTATGGAAAGCCATGCGTACAAGGTGCGTGAAATCATAAGTTTTACATAAGCAAAAGTACTATTGTGATTCACATTTATTTTTTAGCAGGCATGTTTGGTGCCGTTGAACGATCAATTTCAACATCTCCATGGGTCTGCCAGTACGATGTCGACCAATTAATGACATCACCATTTAGATTACCTTCTTTCGCCTTTTTCACTGAAACGAAAAAAAGAAAACGGAAAGCTTATTTTGGAGAATCATTTCTTCATCAGAAAATTAGTGGGGATCAGTGTAGACGGCGTAATGAGCGTTTTCAAAAACCTTTCTGAATAAAGGTCAGATATACGTGAGGTCTGATCTAGGTCACATTCGATCTCTTATACTCTTCCTTAAAAAAGAAAGTGTATTCAATTAGCTTGCCTTTTGGCCGCACTGTGTTCAGGTATCCAGTGAACCTCCAAAAGTGGGAATTTATTAAAAGTGCTTTCATTGGCTGTTTTTTATTTCGAAAAAAAAATGTCTTTACGAAAAATTCAGGTATGCTAAATAATTATTTCTAGGCATGGGCACGTCAACACATTGGTGATTTGCTCACGGTCTCATAAATCTAGCCAAATTTACAAAACAAATGGCAGACTTTTTTTTTTATTACCGGGTAAATTAAATACTTACGTGTTATTTTTCTGTCGGGTAAATTACAGAATTGTGGTGAGAGGAATTTTCAAGAATTTTTTCGGCCCTGCACGTTTCAAAGTGCAGACATTCGTATGATAATAATTTTGTATGGGGGTGAGCAGAATTGGGGGGGGGG
>JAHWFP010007598.1:42291-85925 GCA_023313725.1 Lithobius niger
TCGTCAAACCCTTTGAAACCTGCGCTATGTGACTTTGAATTCCTGTCACGGTAACACAGAATTGCTGTTTGGACATCATTGTTATCCCCTAACTTTCTGCATTACTTAATTTCATTATCTTGGGATACGTGATGTTTTAGCACTGCCAGACAATTAGACCTAACATCAGCATTGCCTAAAGATCTAATCAGGATGTAAACACCTGATATAATCATCTGAGTCTCCAATAATATAACTCAACTTCTTCTGGTTCAAAAATTCGTTTCCAAAAATCTGTATTGTGTCAATCGTTCATCAAGACCAAACAGCAGAGTAACACTTGGCAGTGACGAAAAATATTTCCTTCCCTAAAGGCACTTCACGAACAACATCGTCTACATAAAAGTGTAAACGGACGTTGTTTTACGTTAATCAAACATCGTCTTTACTTTTCTAATCTCATATCATTGAAATGCAACACAGTGTCAAGCCACTAAATTTCGCTACAACACTTTTCTATGGTCGAAAAATCGACCTCACCTGGATATCGAACCCAGGAACCGATTTTCAATTTTTTTAGCATAAACTGTAGGTATGAGCTGACCCAGAAGCCAATGAACGACGTCCCAGAATTAATGGCAGCACTGCTGTAAACAAAGATGTAAAGACGTAAAAATGTTTTTATGACTGTTGTGACTGAACCTTTAAGGGGTCCTTCTGGTCTACTTTCACCATTACCAGAACAAAGAGGGAAATGTGCCCCAAAGCATGCATTCTCAGTAGAAATTCGTACCGACGTGAAAAACCATATTTCGTCATCCAAACCAGGTGTTAGCCACTATGGTAGAGAACACGCTCCCAGACGATTCTACCTGCCTGCTGAACTAACAATGAAAAGTATGCTCAGTGACTACAATAGCAAACATCCCCTGCAAAACATTTCTCGTTCATCGTACGAGACCACAATGCACAAAATGAATACTGCTATCGTGAAGCTGGGGAATGAACAATGTGACGACTGCAAAATATACGACAAACGTGAACACCTTTAAGATCCTTGTAGTGTTTGTGTAGCTTGGAAGAACCACACAGCTCAATTCAAAATTGCAAGAGAAGATCACCAAAAAGATAGAGATGAAGCATGGCCGTTGAATACAGGAATATTTTCTGCCGATTTGTGAAAAGTTGCGATGCTGCCCAGAATTCCTTCATCAAAGGTTTTCGTTTTTACCCGGTGAAGAATTGCCTACCACGAAACGTTTGCTCCATTGGGAGGTCAGTTGAAAGAACAGGTAAAACCACTAGTCCCAATTGCAGTGCTTTGGCGTGAAAGAATCTCCGGAAGTGATGAAGCGACGTAGCAATTGCCCATTACATGGCTATAAGGCACGTCGTCACGTCGTCACGTCGTTATAATCATATTGTACTGTGGTTAGACAATTGTTCCAGTCAGAACAAAAACTGGATTTTATTTTGAGCCTATATACTTATTGTCAGTGATGTATCTGGACCGGAAACTGTAATAAAAACTCATAAAACGTCATAAAAGACAGAACGTATATGACTTTGAAGATTTTGAAGACTGTGTATCTCAAGGACACGGTAAAACTATTCCAATCGTGATGCATCCCTCCAATTTCAGAAAGTGGAGCAATGAAATGTCTAGTGCCAGTTGGACCATAGGAAAACCAAATCTGTGCGAAGTGAAGGATTTTGAACGTGGCACAACTAAACTGTTCTTCAAGCGTAGCCTTAGTGATAAAGACTGTGACACATGTGAATTCCTAAAGAAAGCAATGCTGACAGCAAAAGATGATAGTTCTTTCCTGATGCAAGGTCGTGCCCAAGACTAGAAGTGCCAAAAGTTGACGAAATATGCAAACATTTGGCTCCTCTGACGAAAGGTCATTACAATTGCCTTTGGACCAAAGACCTTGTGAAATCAGATAACGTGGTAGATGCATGCTTTAATGTAATAATAAAAAATATAATTTGTTGCTGGAGCAACAGGACTGGCAAGGACCAGGAGGTCGCTGACTGCCAGCTTAAAAGGGGAGGGTAATGACAAGCGTAGGTTAAAAGGAAATTTTTTCTTTCAAAAAGCAGAAATTAAAAGCATGTGGATGAGATAGAAATAAAACTAATTTAAAAACAAAATAGCATGGCCAAATAGATTGGAACAGGATGGCTAGTGTAGGGTAGAGTAGGGTCACGACTGCCTTACCACCAAGGTTAGACCTGCCAGGGACACAAAGGTCCCCGATGGCATCGCCAGACGTGTAGGAAATGGTAAGGGAGGGGAGATGGCCAGTTGTCGTACATTATCACTAATTTATATGCTGCTACTGAAGATCCTTCATTTGATTAAATATTTTAAACGTATGCTGCTGCTATACTTAACACTTCTTAAAAATGTGATACAAAGGGTTATTTTATCAAAAATTAACATTTACTGTCACAAGCTTCCTTTTGTCATAATACATCCATCCGTTTAAGCTGCTAGAATTTGTCATGACAAAAGGAAACACACGCCATTATATTTTTAAGTTTCTATTTGAAGAAAAAATATTTGCTATCAAATGTTATACTAATGGATACAGCATACTGCAGTTTTCTTTGATACTTGGTGTACGCCTATTAAAAAAAGGAAGATGTTTCACTAAAATTGAATTTCTCAACGTTTTATTGCTTCCCCTTTTTTCAAATCTGGGCAGAAATGTGTAGGACTAAATTATGACAATGACTCTTTAGGTACCGTCAATGACCTAGTTATCTAGTATTCTCTGGAATATTTGTAAACCAGAGTTACGACTAATGCCACCTGTTTTCTTACCTGACGGGTTCTACCTTTGTGTGAATGAACATTAATAAAATGCAAAATAATGGCTGTGCCGAAAAGAAAAAGAACTGAATAATTATAGCGTTACTTAAAACTACTGTTATAGTACACTAGACAACGCCTATGGCTCTCACGTTATAGAAGGCCTTTGTAACGAAACCTTGTTGATTTTTCTTGATTTGCTTCATTCAAATTTTCTGCTGTTTCCTGATGCGTCATAGCGCCATAACAAGTCATAGTAATGGATAGTATCGGTATTAACATTTCTTACATTATTCTTGAATTTTTTTGGTCCAGTAGTACTACCAGTTCAAAAATTTGCTTCGTACGGTGATATGAAGAAAATTTCGTTAATTTATTTGCTTGCCACTTGGGGGAAACTTTGTCATTTGTTGCCCGTTTGTGTGCAAAATACAGGGTGTTTCAGAATAAAACCGACAAACTTCCAGTGCATACGCAGGAGGTAAAGACAAGTCGAAAAGTTCTATATAACACCTATCCAAAAATGCTTGGTTACCAAGATACCGCCCTATTTGACCCCATTCTTTTATGATCGAGTATTTAAGTCATGGTTAAGTGGAAGCGGTGGTATCTTGTATCAGAGTGCCTTGCAAGGAGCACGCCGTACTGTGGCCTCATACTAAACAAACTCAGAAGCAGCAAGGTGCACCTACCAGTGGGAAAACTTCGGAACGTTCCTACGTCCTACTCTAAAATAGGTTGCATTTCATTTGTCTGTTTTGATGATACGTTCAAAGAAATGTCTCCCTTGTGTTTTGTAGCTGATTGTTAAGGGATTGTACGCATGTCTAGTTAATTGACTCTTGTTGGAAAATGACTTGCCACAAACATCACATTTATACGAATTTTCCCCCGTTTGCGTAAGTGTATCTTTCGTCGAATTACCTTGATCACGAAACGCTTGTTACAATGATCAGATTTGAATGGGTTACCATAGTGTGTACGCACTTCAATTACTTTTGTTCGAAATGATTTCTCAGAAATGTTACAGTTGAACAATTTCTCACCATCATGTGAACGTATGTTCTTTGCTAAGTTAGTTCTGCTGGAAAACCACTTGTCAAAATGATAACATTTACCGGATTTTCATTTGTGCACTAAAACATGGTGACGGGATAAGCAATTGTACGACTTCTCTCCAAAGAATTCCACACTGGAACTGCATACCCTTCGTACTGCCTAAATTTGTTTGCCATACAACTAAAAACAAATCAACTTCTCACAATCAAAGACATTGTACAAAGCCCAACACAATAATTTTTTGGCAATGAGGCGGGCTATTCTTGTTGTCACAGTCAGAACGTTTAGACCGCGCTATTTTATTTTGTAACGAATGAAACAATACAAGTGTGCAAGTTTCTTGTTAAGGATTCGCAATGACCTTACTACCTGAAATAATGCTGGGATGCGTAACAAAAGTTACTATTGTGTCGTCTAATTTGTCGATTTAAATGAAACTCGGAATCATCTGAGTACAGGATTCTGTCCAGGATTAATCATGCTAAACACAGTGCCGCAGTACTCGAGACACAGATCTGTGTTATACTCATTAATAACGTGGAGAAGTTTTGGTATGTAATATTTCAGAGCTGTGAGTGCCTTCTGCACAGACTTTCTTGAAAGAACTGTTTGCCTCACAACCTGTCTTGGAGACGGATTCGGATCCTCCAACTGGAGTATGTGAATGTCTGTCACACTTTGCAGAGTTACTGTTAACTGTGGGAACCTGATGTTCTCTGATGGTCATCTTCAACAGTTTCACTTTTTTAGAACTTCTATATTATACACTGAAAAGTGGACATTGCTGGGATAGGTTTACCGTGTTCCGCTATACCCACATTGTGCGCACATGATCTGTGCGGTCACTTCCATGCTTCCACTTGGCAACACCCACTAATATCTGTCTTTCGGTCATTTGGTCTGTCTATACGATAACTTTTGAACCCACTGTCCGATTCTCAACGTGCATTTTATTCTTTGTTTGCAGATCGATAAAATTTGGCATGGAGATATGGGGATAATGACTTTCAAAGTTCAAGATTATTCTCACATCAGCAGCTCGGTACTGTTCACAATTCTAAAACGAATCGTGGAAATTATTGAAACATTAATTTACGTCTTAAAGCGCATGCATCCCATCTTTCACATAATGGCTCAAAACCATTCGTGTACCATATTCAACAATACGCAAACCTTTTGAAGCTTTACGACTGCTTCCATCACAGTTTGGTCAAGTTGTATTTGCCTTGAATTGAACCTTATTCATAGAAAACGTCATTGTGAACTTTATTCACAAACGGTTTGTTTGTTAAACTTGTAAAAAAAAATTTTCGTACACCATTTGCCCATCATCTGGTTTATTTAAAACAAACCTTCAATGAGACCTTACTTGAAATAAATATAATCAGGAGTATTATTTGTGACTGGTTTGTGATTAAGCTGTTACATTGTTTGGAAGCTGTGTTGTTTAATCCAAAAGTGCGATGACTAGTTGACGATAAAACAACATTAGAGAGTGATAGATGAGTCACTAATTCTACTTTCAAAATCAGAAATTTCATTGTATAGTTTTTGCACTCCTATTGACAATTAAATGGTTATCTACTTCTATTGTAATTTAGCATGCATACCCTAACACATTAGTGACTGAGCTAATCAACTTCAGGAAAAAGGGTACCTGAACCCATTGTTAAGGATAACGTAGAAAATAACGATTTAAATGAGTAGTTGGCAATTGATTTTTTTAAACAGGAAACATTTCGCTTAATGTAGTCGTTCAATATTACTTACCTTCTGCTGGATCAAGAATTCTGTTCCAAAGGTTGAATTGCGTCAAACGACCATCAAAACCATACAAAGATTCGACTTCTGGTACGTACCAAAACTGTTCGTTCCCTAAGTAAACTTCATGTTGTCCTGGTAAATTGTTATAACCCCTGTCGTTATTTTTTTTATATGCTACTTCCTCGGCATCAAAGTACAATCGGACGAGGTTGAACCATCCGTTTTCCGTAGTCGGCTCAGATAATGAAGAAAGGCAAACATGTGTCCAGACACCCAATTTCGGCACAGCATCAAGCTCAGATAAAAAGAGCTGATTAGTTGTATTGCTTATATAATTTACAGCTAATGCATAAAAGTTAAAAGTGTTTAAATCATGACGTAGTGTGTAATGAGCAAATAAAGTAGTAGGTTGACCTACTCCTCTTTTCTTCAGAGCATATTCCGGGTAAGCATAAAGGCAATACGTATAATGAGAGCGTTCTAACTTACTTGAATCAACGTTAGATTGATTTAAAGCAAGCCTAACCAATTGTGGCTGTCTCCCAGCTTCATTGTGGAATTTAAAATCCACCCCTTCTGCGCTGAAAAATATACCGTTTCCGGGAAAAGGTGGTATAATAGAGCTATTGATGATTGAAGCCGAGAAAATCACGAGCAATAAGCAGTAGATCATACTTCCTAGCACGGTGAGCTGAAGTAAATATTCGACCTTACTGAGAGCTTTTTGAGATGAAACGTAAGAAACCTCGACTGTATTTTCTGCCTTTTATATTGGAACTGATTGCTGCCACCTGTGGCTGATCTCAATGGAACGCCATCTGTAGAAATAAACTATTACAATAACCAACATAATGAATGCATCGTTGTATGAAAGAAGTGAAGCGTTAAAAAGAAATGAAAATACTAATAAAATTAACTTTGATAGCATACCATTAAAAAGGGTATTTGGTTTTAAAGTCACATCGTTTCTACAGCATAAGAAACTTGTAAAATGATTCCCTTTTTTTGCATTACTATTTACATCCAAAATACCAACTTTATAAAATTTAATGAACCATTCAGTATAGTGTCTTTTAAAATCTAATTTTGGTGGAAGGAGTTAAATTGGAAGTCATTAGTGATATGTTTCTAATCCATGATGCTAGCAACTCTTAGCATGTAAAGTAAAGATGCAGTAGTTGATATTGTTGGGGTTTTCTTGTTGGAAATTGGTTATCATGATATGTTATGAACTGCAAATATTACATTCAGGCACCATACACACTAGACAGATGAGAGCACACAGACTACCAAGTTTCAAGAAAAAAGTGTTTATCTGAATAATTTGTGTAAATGAGGGATATACTGGGCTGGTAGAGATTGCTGCACCTTCGAATTTATGTAGTGGAACAAGTTTCTATTTGCTTCTAACATTGCATAACTCATTCCTAGGAAAATACTCCACATATTTTACAGAACTTAAGTACAACAGAACGTTGGCATTACAAGTGGCATTGTGAAAACACAACGATGCTAGAGGTAAATGATGTAGGTTTAAGATTGGATCTCAATATCCACTGATCTTCATCAAAACGCAACCAGAAATTTACTTTTGGTCGTGATGGCTGAGCGGCGGCAGTGCTCAGCCTAGCAACCTGGTATTAAGAGCAATGGTAGTAGTGGCAGTAAGATATAGACACAAATCGCTTTAATTAATATAAAGGTAAATTGAAAATAAGCCATCGCTGAAAATCATACACTAGAAATAAAGTAGCGTAGTAAGCCACCTTTATGCATTCACGTTCATTCAAGTGTTATGACCTGTATTCAAACGGTTGACACCAGTCGACCACCAGAACGCTACCACACTGCCTTTACCAAGCTGCTAACTATAGTCGTCAAGCGGCACACCGGCGAAGGCAGAATGGTAGCAATCTGGTGAACAGCTGGTTTGCTGGTTTTGAATTCGGGAACATCACTTGTACGAAACGTAAGTGCAAAATGGAGATTTACTGTATTACGTTATTTCTAGTGTATGATTTGCCGATGGCTGTTTCGGCCTCACTAGCAGACATGGGTCTGTTAACTGTAAGCAACCTAAAGCATATTTTTAAGGCTGGGCCGATCCCAATGAACGATTCATTAACGATTGGTCATTAACCAAATTGACGATATTTGCACTTTTCGTCGGCCGATTTTGACGTTTGAATACATTTTATTGAATGTTTTTTCACCAGCTTTCCAATGTTCCAAACCTCAAGCAGCTGCAAATTATTTTACTGAAGGATTTGGTGTCGACCTGTTTAATGATTGGCTCGGGTACAATAAAGGTGATTGGCACGGCCTTAATATTTTGTCATGCTGAGGTTTAATCCCAAAGCGGCCGAAATTCAATTGTGGAAAGTGCAAGGGGAAGGTACAGGGGAAAAGAAAAATTAAAAGTTAAAGGATGAGTGTTCACCATTCATAGAGAGAAAGTTGCATCAATAACGTTTTCATGATACTCTCAGCTAAGTAGCTAGCTACCTTGGCAGCCTTTCCCTGGTTTAATGATATCACTACTTTCAAAGGCTGAATGTTTTTGGCCAAACCGCAAAGAAAGCGCAGTCAGCTCCATTGTGTCGACAATGGAAGTGACGACAGCCCTAGTAGTATGAGTGGTAGTAGTAATATGAGGAGGAGTAGTAGCAGCAGCAGCAGTAGTGGTAATGATAGTAGTAGTCATAGTAGTAGCAGTAGTAGTATTAGTAGCAGAAATAGTTCGCATAGTAGTATCCAATTTAGCAATCTCTTCAAAAGAAAGGTAAAGTTCGGGTTTACATGCCTGTTAACGCCCATATGTTAAATAACCTAATTATGTGTAAATAAATACGTATTTCCATCCTCGTGACTGTTGCATCACCACCAAGGTGTTCCAGTCACTAGGGTGATGAGGAAACATCCAGCCATGTGATGCCACATGTTGGGGGATGACGTCATGTCGTGTGTCTGCTTCCACGACTCATAATAGTTATAGCCTTTCCACTACTCTCCTCAAATAAAAGTTGCTATTAAATGAAGAAGCAGAGATTATTTCACTAATGGAATAAACAACTTGCTACTCAACCGGCCATCTTGTTTCCTTTGTAAATTGCTGTTCACAGTATCCAAGAGAAATACTTCTTGCCTGATCTTCCATTACGTTATTTTAATCCAGGGAACATTCTGCAGAAATTTATTGCCGTAGTTTTCCTACTAAGTCTTATAGTTTGACTTCACGGTGAGATAAGCATATGTTGGCAACAGGGAGCAAGACCGCTAGCACAGTTGCCAGTATTCGCTGGTAGTTGCAAAGTGTGCTGATTTTTCTTTCCCTAGCAAAAGTGTCTCGCTTTGTCTTGAGATTACCTTAGCAGTTGGAAATGACGTTAATTTGACAATTTTCCTTCCTCTGTTCCTTTTGATAATGTAGTGAAATATTATAGTCTAATGGTCTCTATGTGATAGGAATTTCTGCAGTTGATCTTCAAATAACTCCCTTCTTTGATGCTGGTGGACTTTCGAACCGACATTACGGATAAAAGATTTACTCGCCAAGTAAACACACCAAAGCATTCGCCAAGTTAATCGCACCGCTTAATAGTTCGAAGGTTAAATTAAAACTAGAACATTACTACTTTCGGTAGCAATGCCCAAGTTTTCATTTAACATCCGAAGTATTATTCGGTGCTATTAAATTGGCGAATGTTTTGATGTGTTGATATCACTCCTTTGAAGGGACGAACCATTCGGAACTTGGCGGCCCCTTTTACCAGTTTTGGTTTTTGATATGATATCACTCCTTTTTTTTAAATTGTGTAATGCCTCAACTCCACTACTGTGCAGATGTGTACTATAAACTGCCACGTCAACAAGAAATTGGTTTTCAACAATTTGCTTATACCTTTTGCTTATAGGCTGGACCATTCTCAACTTAGTCACCTATTTATGGGTTTTGGGTTTAGTTTTAATTTTGTTGTAATTTGTATTACAATATTTAGTTAGTTTTGGTTTGTTGATATCAATCCTTTGAAGGGCCGAACGACTCTCAACTAAGTGGCTTTGTTTATTTTGCTTTGTTTTTACAGTTGGTTTATTTTTCGTGAATTGGACGTGAATACAATTTCTTTGCAACGTTGTTTAGATTTATCGTGATGCACTAGTGTGTGTCTAGGCACGTACGTTAGTATCCACGTTCTCATTGTCCGAACTTTGGCCGTCCAATGAGAGACGATGCCGACTATACTAACAATGGTTATGGTAAAACAATATTTTCGTACTTACGCGCCCTCCCACGCCATTCCCGTTACGCTCCCAGGCTCCAAACCATTAAAGGTATGCAGTTCGTATTGTACTGCACCCATTTGTCCAATTTCATAGCTGGAAGCCTCCCCGTTATCTCGGTATCGATGAATAATCACCCTATGGAAATTAACATGGGGATGAGCAGACTAGAATTAGCTAGCTAGTTAGTTACACATTTGCAACATTATTGAGGGTCAGATTTTGCATTGAAAGCAGCTTAGCTGGCATTCCTACACGAGTTAATTTTTGTCAGGTGGGTCATTGCTCTTGATTTCAACACAATTTAAGCTTTTGTACCGCATTATTATTTTTCCCCAAGTACCTAAAATGTGCCCAACTATGCTTCAAGACACTGACGCTATGGCACAGCGCTACAATGGTTTACAACCTCGACAATTGAATTGATGTGATGATTGTTGCCTAACTTGGCGCGACACACTAGCGTATGTCTAGATATGTCGTACTCACATTATTTTCGGGATAAACTAAATGGCCAACCACTTATTCACCACTTACTGGCTTTTACATTGTTTTAAGCGGCGAATAAGTGCGAATTAAGTGAAGAAATCGTACCGGAACTGACTTTTACCATCACTTCCGCTAGAGCCACAACATAATGTCATTAAATATAAATTGAAGAAAATGGTTTCTAAAATATGCCTGCAGAATTTTAGACTAGTCGGTAAAACTGTTTAGGAGTTACGTGATAAAGACTATTTACCGGACTATTTGCTGTGTATTCACTTCCAGTTGGATTTTTGATATTTTCCCATATAGCATTATTCGGCGTGAATGATGTATAGAACTACTGTAGTTTCAGCGTATTATGTTGATCGGTTTATTAATGGTCGTGAAAAGTGCTTCCCTCTATGCAGTTTTGTTACAATTTACATATTTTGGTATAGAATGCCTGCTTCAGCCCATTATACAGTCATATTGCTTGGAGAAGCCCATTTTCTTATTACTTATACAGAAACTAAGCCACAAGAAAAAGTCAAGCTTTTGTCCACCAAGTGCTAATTCTGTAGAATTTTGTCGCTAAACTACCTCATTATTACTGAATGCGAAACAAAAACATAGCAAATTCATCTGGAAGAAACCAACCGATTAGGCTTGATATCTAACTGGAGAAACATGGAGTAAAACATTGATAACAATGGAAACATCGCAAAAAGTATAAATTTAAAACCCTGAAGCAGAAATCATACACTGGAAAGGATGTAATGAGCCACATTTAAACACTTACATTTCATTCGAAAGAAACTGTCACTGGAATGAAATGTGAGTGCATGATTTTGTTTATGGCTTAATTCCAATTCGCAATATATTATTTATAGCAATTTGTTTGTTTATTTCTCCCGCGTTTAGCTTTACGAGTGTAGACTGATTTTTATTCTCTCTCCATTGCCTATGACTCAGCACTTTCAGTCTATTGGCAACCTTTTTAGCGTTGTGACCTTAATAACGGGTTCAGTGCCAGTAGAACGAGTGGCGTGTCAGTAAAGGTGGTGTAGCAGTGAGGTGGTGATGGACTAGTTTTCTACACTGTATTCGGGTCTCATCAATCGAATGAAAAGTAATTCCCTAATTGTGGTTTACTGTACTTTGCTATTGATAGTTCTAAACTACCGGTATGGCTATTTTATTGTTATGTTAATTTATTCGCCAGGTAACGTCCAACTCATTGGAGGTGATAATTTAACAAGTATAGAGGTGCTATTTTGGTAATAAAAATAACCGACCAGAACCTTAGTTCACATGAAATAATACCTTACCTATAAAAAACCTGCGCTAATAATTCGAGGTTTTTCTGCTTTCTTTTATTCTAGATTACTAATTTAATTTCTATATTTATTTAGCATATCACTTATTATTTTCTAAACATGCAAATCAGGTGACGAATTTTTATTCAAGTATTTCACAAATCCACCAAGGAAATGAGGGAATACAATAAGTAAACCATAGTTAGAACCATAAGTATTACATAAGTAAAAGGATTATTGTGATTCATATTTATTTTTTGGAAGGCATATTAGGTGCCGTTGAACGATCAACTTCAACATCTCCATCGGTCATCCAGTACGATGTTGTCCAGTCAATGGCATCTCCATTTAGATCACCTTGTTTTGCCTTTTTCACTGAAACGAAAAAAAAAAAACGGAATCCTTAGTTTGCAGATTCATTTCATCATCACTAACCCAGTAATATCCAATGCAAACGACGTTATGGGGGTTTCAAAATACTTTTCGAATATAGGTTAAAGACAACATTAGATCTTGTATCATTACATCTCATACCATTAGATTGCTTAACGATTCAAGTTTATCCAATTAGCCTACCTGTACTGGTACTGGTACTGGGGGGGGGGGATTGAGGCTTAATGGCGCGTGGACAACTTGGTCATTAGCGCCAACCTCAGTCACAGTGCAGTGGTCCGGGTTGCCACTGCACCACACATTACAGAGATGTTATTCAAACCCCCAATCTAAATCTTATCATACATCTGTACCTCCTGCAAAAATTGAAAAACACCGGACAGGAGGACAGACTTATCGCCCAACTGACGCGCAATGTCATGCGGAAGATGGAAACGACGACGAACACCATCAAGATGGCGACAATCAACAAGTAAGTGCCGGACCGTAAGTGCCGTACTGGTACTGGTACTGTACTGGTACAGGAGAGCTAATTGGATAAACTTGAATCGTTCAGGTAACTAGTGGACTTCCAGACGTGTGTATTGATTATTATTACATATTGCCGTACCAATATATAAAATAATTGCGCTTAAATTCATACTGAACACGATGATAGTTTCTACTGGTTTATGACCGGTGAAAGACCCGGTTCACTAGTCCATCAATAAATTGGAGATAGTTATCAGTTAAATCCAAACAACTGCACATGCAGAGACGCAAAACCTCAGTAATAATTATAAAATTGTTCCATCATGTTCCAAACCTTGTGCAGTTGGGAATTTGTTGCAGATTAAGAAGTTGTCTTTCTGTAAAAACCTAATTCCTGGATTATAAGCTCAAAATATAAATTTCACCAGTCACACCATTTCCAGGAAATAAATATTTTTAGATATTATCAGTCCCAAACATATTATATACATTATATTATATTATATTATATTATATTATATTATATTATATTATATTATATTATATTATATTATATTTTGTATTTTGTATTTGTGTATATATACATATGTACATTTTTTATTTACTTTGTATGGATGGCCTCACCTTGCATTGATTGTTGTAATAGATGAATAATGAGCACCATGACTGCCAACATTTTTTCCTGGTTTCAAATAATACGATCTTGAAGCAAATTCGCCAGTAATCCACCAACATTAAAAACCAATAAGCCTGACAAAAAGCTGAATATAAATCAGTGTGACGAATTACTGACAATTTCGAAATATGTTTTTTTCAAAAATCGTCCCATATCCAGAATATTTCAACGCTATTTTTTAAGATTCCAGATTAACAGATAATTGACTAACTTTTTATGCCTCTACATCTGCATTCATACATTTGTGAGTCCTTGGCAAAGTCTGAAACTGTTGCCTTTTTCTTGAAGGAATAGTATTCATTATTAAAGGAGCATACGATGCGTGCTTAATGCCCAATTGCTGGGGAAAATGTCGTTTTGAATCGCACGGAGTGACGTCATCTTTCTCCCCGCATTCCTAGCTGTCTGCCTCTCCTGTGAAGGTGCAAGAAACAAAGCATCGTTGCCGGGGCTAGCCTATAGCAGGTTGGTTCAGCACAAGGGAAAGATTTGATCTCGCCCAACTGGCTTTAAGAAATATGACGTCATAGCCCCTTCATGGCGCCAGTTCACACAGTTTCTCGTCAGGATGAGTGACTTAAAAGTAGCAATTGTTTCTAGTTATTTCGAAGTTATTATCAAGGCAATCAAAATTTTATCAATCTTAAAAGGGGTTGTAGCGTCTTAGCTTACATAAAAAAAATTGGAAATCGCATCCCTCACTCCACTGGCGTCGATCCATGCTTCACGTAATTTCTTTGATTCCAAGAGCATCACAAAACCGATGTACTCATTATTTCGATGCAAACTAGACGCAGTTGCAATTATTGCTGACAGTTCGTTCTCACATTCCTCAGCACGTCTGCAATTCACTATATCTTCAAAACATACGATTTGTTTGTTTGCTCGTTTGTACGTCTTCTCCTCCAGAAGTAATCCCCTACGAAGGTGAGAGATGAAAGATTGATAGAGCAAAGCGAAGCACACATTGAAAAGGTTAAGTTTACGTGGAAATCGCTCGCTTTCTCGTTCAATCCACGCACCGCCAGGCTTCAGAAACACGAATGTTGGACACCGTTTTAAAACCAAATTATTGTTTTGATTTTTCCATGGATCAAGTCAGTTAATACAAACCCAATTTTAAGATCTATATGTGGTGTGTTGCAAAATACGTCGTCCTTTTAGGTTTTTTTTTTCCGTGCATCCGTTTCCAGATCATTTCGCTTTGCTCGAGGAGGTTTTCATGAACAAACTATGACGTCATGAACAAACATGAGGGTTTAAAAAAAAAGTTGACGTTATTTTTTGAGGTTCTTTCGAGTATTTGAGGGTCATAATATCAAGTTACAGCGATGAAAATAGGCCTATCCGAAGCTCAAGTTAATTAGCTTTCGTTTGGTCCTACTCCCATGTTTGTAGGTGCTTTGGTTCCAGAGGAGTAGAGGTACAAACACACACACGCGCACACACGCACATCGTATGATTTTAATTATGTAGATAATAATAACTAGCAGAGTGGCTCGCTTCGCTCGCTCATTCGCGTCGTCCCGCTACGCTCGAGAAGCTTTCGTGCAACTCTTGTGTTGCAGACAGACATTCCCTACGAAGGGAAGAGATGAAAGATTGATAGAACAAAAAGAAGCACACATTTAACAGGTTTAGTATACATGGACATCGCTCGCTTTAATCACTCAATCCACGCGCCTTCGTGCCTCAGAAACACGAAAGTTTAACACCTTTTTAAAATCAGGTCTACGGTCTGATTTTTCCATGCATTGAGTCAGTTAATACAAAATCAAAATTTTAAGATCTAGATGTAGTAGGTTGCAAAATACGTCGTACTTTTAGGCTATTTTTCCGTGCATCCTTTCCAAATAATCTCAGTACGTAATTAATAGCTTCACGAGTTGTTTGTCACGAATTTTAACCCAAGCATGTACTAACTATGACGTCATGAACAAACATGTTGAGGGTTGAAAAAACTTTGACGTTATTTTTTCAGGTTCTTTTGCTTATTTGAGGGTGATAATATCAAGTGACAACGATGAAAATAGACCTATTAAAAGCGAAATTTAATTATCTTTCGTTTGGTTCTACTCCCATCTTTGTAGGTACCTTGGTTCCAGAGGAGTAGATGTACAAACACACACGCACGCACGCACGCTCACATGCACGCACATCATACGTTGTTAATGACGTAGATAATTTGTCGCATCTAAAGTTCGACGGACAGAAAATGATACCAAAGTGTCACTTACACCCAGCCTATTAACAAGTAGGTAAATTCTGCAATGCCCCTTCACCGTTCAAGCAAAACTCAACTACGAACACCTTCTTCAGACTTTAGCATTAAAATTTTTCGCATATACAGTATTCTTACTTCGTATTAACAAGGACCAGGGCCTTCAGAACACTATTTTAACGTGACTATAACAAATACTTGTTGTTGTTATTGTTCTTGCTGGTACAATTTTTTGCTACGATAGGATCAAACTAATTAACCAGTTTTCAATTTTTACAGCTTGAAATGTCACTCACTGCCAACAGGGACCATGGCCTTCTTAACGCTATTTTAACGTGACTACAATATTCTTCTTATTGTTCTAATTCTTACAAACCAATGAACCCATTTACTTTTTTTGGGGGGAGGGGGGAGCTAAAAATGAAGGTATTAAAGAGCTTTTGTTGTTGTTGGGACGTTTTACATTTATCTCGTAACTGAATCAAATCCTGTTTTCCGACATAAAACATTAATCTGCATCAACGTTCTTAAAATTCGATAAATAAGCTGTGGAAGAGTGAGGGTAGTCGACGTTTGAGGGTAGTCGATTCCAGCAGTTAACAACACGGTTACAGAAAAAAATATTTGCGGCAATTGGATTTGCTTATATTAACCCTTAGTTTCAATGAGTGACCTCTTGTCCGTTCGCAGCCACGGACTGAAAAGTATGAATTTGGATCGACATTGTATGAGTTGGTGGAGGAGGGAGGAGGTCAAGGTAAGATCAATGACGACTCTACGCAATTCAAGTGAAGGAAGATGGGAGTGATAAGACAAGTTTAACACTAGTAGTGTTCTGTGGACAAGGATAGTAATACAGCGTGCAACCCTGCAGTTACGAATTTTATTAGAAACAGCCTATGAAGAGCATTTAGCATCAAAATAAATATTACGATACATGTTAGATGTTACGAAAAAAGTTACATAACTAGCTTTAATATTGTTCATCTGATAATTATCTCTAATTTCGTTTATGTAATTTAAGTCAAACCTCGTTTATCAAATTAAATCTTGTGAATCCCTTGTCTATCAAATTCCGTTTATCTCCTCCATCTCAATAATATTAATAATTTGTTGCTGGAGCAACAGGACTAGAAAGGACCCCACGGGGTCGCTGCCTGCCCATCCCAAAAGGGTATAGCAGTTAGTATATGAAGACGAGGGGAATTGGTGCGACAAAGTGTAATTAATGGGATTATTAAAGTGCACAAGCAAAAATTAAAAGCATGCGTACAAGTTAAACATAAAACAAGTTTAAAAATAGCATGGCCAAATGATTTGGACTAGGTAGGATGGTTAGGTAGGGTGGGGTGGGTCATAACTGCCTTATCACCAACGTTAGACCTACCAGGGACACAAAGATCCCCAATGGCATTGCCAGATGTGTAGGAAAGGCAGGGTTGGGGGAATGGGCAATTGTCACACACCATCACCAAATAAGATTTTTTAAATTAAAAATCAACCAATGATGTCCCTATATTAAACAAGCAAGTAAAAAAAATTAACAATAAAAGCTCCACAAAAACATTATTAGGAAAAAAATTGTTTCAACCAGCAGTACAGTAACAATAATATCATATCAAAAACCAAAACTGGTCAAAGGGGCCGCCAAGTTCCGAATGGTTCGGCCCTTCAAAGGACTGATGTCAACACACCAAAACATTCGCCAAGTTAATCTCACTGCTTAATAGTTCGAATATTAAATGAAAACTAGAACATTGCTACTTCGGTAGCAATGTTCAATTTTTCATTTAATGTCTGGAGTATTATTCGGTGCGATTAAGTTGGCGAATGTTTTGGTGTGTTGATATCACTCCTTTGAAGGGCCGAACCATTCGGAACTTGGCGGCTGCTTTGACCAGTTTTGGTTTTTGATACGATATCACTCCTTTTTTAAATTGTGTATTGGCTCAACTCCACTACTGTGCAGATGTGTACTATAAAGTGCCACATCAACAAGAAATTGGTTTTCAACAATTTGTTACTACCTTTTGCCTATAGGCCGAACCATTCTCAACTTATTCACCTCTTTATGGGTTTTTGGTTTGGTTTTAATTTTGTTGTAATTTGTATTACAATATTTAGTTAGTTTTGGTGTGTTGATATCACTCCTTTGAAGTGCTGAACCACTTTCAACTTAGTGGCCCTTTACTAGTTTTTGGCTTTGTTTATTTTGCTTTGTTTTTACAGTTGGTTTATTTTTCGTGAATTGGACGTGAATACAATTTCTTTGCAACGTTGTTTCGATTTATCGTGATGCACTACCGTGTATCTAGGCACGTACGTCAGTATCCACGTTCTCATTGCCCTAACTTAGGCCGTCTAATGAGAGACGATGCCGACAGTGCTAACAATGGTTATAACAATATTTTCGTACTTACGCGCCCTCCCACGCTATCACTGTTACGCCCCAGGCTCCAAACCATAAAAGGTATGCAGTTCGTATTGTACTGCATCCATTCGTCCAATTTTATAGTTGGAAGCCTCCCCGTTATCTCGGTATCGATGAATAATCACCCTATGGGATTTAACATTGGGATGAGCGAATTAGCTAGCTAGCTAGTTAACACATTTACAACGTTATTGAGGGTCAGATTTTGCACTGAAAGCAGCTTAGCTGCCATTCCTACTCCAGTTAATTTTTGTCAAGTGGGTCATTGCTCTTGATTTCAACACAATTTAAGCTTTTGTACCGCATTATTATTTTTCCCTAAGTACCTGAAATGTGCCCAACTATGCTTCAAGATATAAGACACTGACGCTATGGCGCCGCGATACAATGGTTTACAACATCGACAATTGAACTGATGTGATGTTTGTTGTGATGATTGTTGCCTTACTTGGCGCAACACACTAGCGCGTGTCTAGATTTAGAGCACTGCAGTTAATCACGAACTCTCTGGTCTACTTATACCCAGCTCAGACTGAAAACGATACAGAATAATGGAACTATATTAAATTTATATAAAACAATAGAGGAACGGATGCACATAAAGATACTTTTCAGTGAACAGTGGCCAGATGAAAATACAAAACGTAATATAAAAATATTGTTATAAATGTTAAATGAGCTGGACAGCGGCAGTTGAAAGGCCCTTTACCGGCTTCGAGACAAATACTCTGTTACGTCTAGTTCGTACAAATAAGTTTTGAAGATATTGACTGACGGCACCGATACAATGTTTGAGGGTAGTCGATTCCAGCAGTTAACAACACGGTTACAGAAAAAAATATTTGCGGCAATTGGATTTGCTTATATTAACCCTTAGTTTCAATGAGTGACCTCTTGTCCGTTCGCAGCCACGGACTGAAAAGTATGAATTTGGATCGACATTGTATGAGTTGGTGGAGGAGGGAGTAGGTCAAGGTAAGATCAATGTCGACTCTACGCAATTCAAGTGAAGGAAGATTGAGGGCCATTAGGCATTCCTTATAATCATGCCAGGGATCAACTTAGTAAAATGTCGCTGTACGGATTCAATCCGGTCAGTATCTTTCAGTAAATATGGGAACCAAATTGGCAAAGCGTACTCCAAGTTAGGTCGAACATACACCTTGAAAGATTTCACAAGCATGAATACATCCTGCCATTTGAAGCAGCGTGGAATCATAATAGCATGAATTCTGGCAGAGTTAACAATGGCATTTATGTGGTGGGAGACCCTAAGGTTGCTGGAAAGAATAACTCCCAAATCCTTTACAGTGTTGACACTATCGAGCCAGTTATTTTTAATGGAATAACTCAAATGCTGATTTCTCCTGCCCAGGTTTAGAACGTTACATTATTAATGGAAATCGGTAGCTGCCAGTTTTCGCACCAGTCCTCCACATCTTCAATTACATTGCAAAGAGTACTGTAATTCGTAGAGTCCTTAAGAACTTTGTAAAGTTTTATATCATCAGCAAATTTAGGGAGGGATACTTCATTGGTACAGTGTAGATCGTTGATATAAATCAGAAATAAGAGTGGTCCCAGGAATGAGCCTTGAGGTACTCTACTGATAACAGGAATGAGGCTAGACTTGGAGTAACCCACACTGACTGACTGTGTATGGAAGGAAAGAAAATTTCTTACCCAAACCATGACCTCGCCCCTGAACCCGTAATGATAAAGTTTAGACAATAATTTGGTATGCACCACCAAATCGAATACTTTAGCAAAATCGATGAAAATCACGTCAACAGGTAGGTATACCTGAATCTAACGAGCGCGTCCAAGCGTTCATACATTGAACTAGCTTGAAAGTAGTGCTTCTTCCAGGCGGGAAACAAAATTGGTACTTGGATAAAATATCATGGTCAGTTAGGTGTTTAAACATGCAGTCACGAATGATTTTCTCAAGAATTTTGCATGGAAAGCTGGTGAGTGATATAGGCCTACAGTTCCCGGGATTAGCTGCATCCCTTTTTTGTAAATTTCAATAACTCGAGCAGTTTTCCAGGAAATAGTGAGAGTGCCGGTGGATAGAGAGAGTTTAAAAATAATTTCTAGTGGCAAACAGAGTTAATATTTTAGCTCTTTGTAAAAATGTGCGGAATAGCCATCGGGCCAAATGGCATGACTTGTTTTGAGAGAAGAAAGGATTAAATTGATAGTAGATCGAAAAAAATGAACATTGTCACACTGGGGGTTACAAGTGCTCACAGACTGCAATACAGGAATGGTCCCATAATCCACAACAAAGGTACTCGCAAATGCTAAATTAGAAACATTTGCCTTGTCTTTATCAGTCAGTATCAGTTTGGAATCAACTTTTAAAGGCGGAATAGGGCGAACTGCTCCAGTTTGTGACCTAACATAATTTTAAAAAAAAAAGCAGTTAGAGAGCCATCACTTAAAATCTTGTGCTCCCATTCCAACTCGTACTCTTTAGTCATTTTAGACAATACCTTGCAGCAGACATTATAAGCATTTTTATCATCAATGTTTCTATTTATTTTTAATTTTTGCCAGATTTTAAGTTTGCGGTACGGCAGTTTACGGATGTGCTTGGGAACGTGTGCAGAGTTTGGTCTCCTAAAAATAGAAGTGCCATGAAAAACAGCATATTGATGGTCGTGAGGAATGTTTTCAACATTTCATCAATGTCATCATAACCTTCCAAAACAGTTGACCAGTTGATATCACCAAGAACAGCCCGGAGCCCATCAAAGTTTACATGTTTTACAATGACGAGTGTTGCAGGTGAGTTATTGCTTTTAAAATTTAAACGAAAAGAACAAATTGGTGGTCACTCCCGTCACTCCCACCAAAACGGCCCAGAATATCAATATCAAAGACCACATGCTCCTCGTCAACCAAAATTAAATCCAATATGTTGCAACCCCTCATGGGTTTTGATACCAACTGCCGCAGTCCCAGCTCGGAAATACAAGAGAAAAAACATCATGTTTATGGTTGGTACTGTAAAGCTAACCCAGTCAACAGATGACATGTTAAAATAACCTAAAATCACGTAAAATCACCATGTCAAATCAGCCTTTTGGCTTATCATTGCAAAAATACACATTAAAGAACTCACACATGGCAACAATTTGCGACTAGTTATAGCCTTCAGGTAGGTACCCAAGCACAATTCTTAACTGGTCTGGACCAATATCAACACATAAGCTTTCCACATTATGGTAATGGGTGAGTGAAGAAAGCCATGTATTTACGTACGAAGATGATAACACCACCACCTCTGGACCCACGATCATGACGGATAACGGTAACGTCCAGGGTCCTAATCAACGTTGAATCAGGAATTGTGTCGTTTAGCCAGCTTTGATCTAATACTCAATGGCATTTGCTTGGCAACTAATGTAGAACTTGGTGGCAGCCATTTTATCTCTGATATCACTACTTTGATTGGCTGAAACCTAGCGGATTCTTTAACCCTTGTGTGTTTTGTTGGAGATATAACTTATTATATAGTTTTCTTTTTTTGCATCTTATTTTCGCCACTGCCCACGGGTATCTACAATCTGACCAAGTTTGGTCGAAAAATATTGAATGCGAACGGAGATATTATTTTTTTTTAGTTTTGCTGGAGTGAAGACTTCAATCATGTTATTTAAAAGGTTTGCTGATTTGCATTCAACAATCAACAGTAAGTAGCGCGGACTGCATATTTATTAAGAGCTTATTGCCCCGAATCAAAGGGTTTCAAAGGGTTTAACGAGCCCTACTACAGTGTTGTGTTGCCGATTATTTCTGTGATTATTGTTAATTGTTAACTAATAAAGAGTAATGGTCTGGGCCGGTCTGGTATGGTCTGGTAGTGTTGTCGAAGACTTGCAGAATTCTTTGGGCGTTTCAGCAGGAGGTCGCGCTGATGAGTCCATTGGTTGGTTGCAGCAGAGGCGAAAAAGAAACAAAAATCGCGCCCTCTCTATGGCGTTCCCCACCCCCATGCTTAAAGTGCGACTACACCGTGGTGAAAGTGCAAGTGCTCCTGTGTGCTTCCAAGTGTACCCAACTACCAGCAAGGACCAGGAGGCTAGTCCATCGGCTACAGATGATCTCTGGCAGTCGAGTCTGGAGGTGGTCCAGATGTTTTGGTGGAAAGTACAGTGCCTGGAGTTGGAGCTCCTCAGCCACTAGCCGGTTCGAGCCGAGCTGGGTGTTTTCCTACAATCAGTCATGGTACCAGTTTGGATAGTCAGGATGTGTGCAGCACAGATAATGTTTTTTTTCTGGCGATGTTGTTCAGGATGCCGGTATGGATGGTGCATCTCCGCAGACCCCACTGTGTTCTCCAGAAGGCAGTGTAGTGTGGGGTGACAGTGTGGTGGGGTTTTGGCGGGTCTAGTGTATAAAGGTAGTTCTGCGTCGGTCGGGGCCCTGTGAGTAGTGGTGATTCGCCTGGTTCTTTTTGTACGTGGAACACAAAGGTGTTTTGGGGGTTTTGGAGGTACATTTTCCACCAGATTAAGTAGTAGGTCTGTTTGACCAATAGGTATACCAGAGGGTAGGCCAAAGGGTATACTGTTTTCTCGGGTACAGGTGTAACGTCGTGTGTCTCGGGATTCTGGTCGGTGTGGCCGAGTTGCCTGGCGAATAGAGCAAGTACAGCATTAAGTTTGTGAGTAGAAAGGGTGCATAACATAATAGCTTTATCCCTGGTAAGTACCGATAAATAAATAAATAAATAAAGAGTAATGCTTGTTTTGATCACCTGTGGGGTTTTCCCAACATACAGAAAAATAGCATTAAAAATTATTGGAATCTTTTTCGTTAATGTCTCCTCAAACGTCATGCCATAAAACGTACGTATTGGAGTTAAAATAGTGTTGAATACAAAGTTTCATTCGTCTCTGCCGCATAATTCATTTTACATAAGCGGAATTAGTCAGTCTATAGCAGTCAGTAGTCAGCTGAAATCAGCTATGCAATACAATTGGACCAACCATTGGACTCATCAGCGCGACCTCCTTCTGCTGAAACGCCCAAAGAATTCAGCAAGTCTTCGACAACACTACCAGACCAGACCAGACCAGACCAGACCATTACTCTTTATTAGTTAACAATTAACAATACAAATAAACAGCCAGAAATAATCAGCAATACAACTATTGCTTGTCAAGGCACAAACACTGCCCATTTTCAATAATTTTCAAGCTGTTTTGCTACATAGGTATTTATCCTCACCATCGTGAAATACGGTCTGCTCTGGTGCAACAACAATGCAGGTCATGCAACAACAATGCAGGTCATGCAACAACAATGCAAGAATTAAGAAATGAGTTTCTTACAATGAAGTTATAATGACGTGTGACAATTATTGAATTTGGCGGGCAGACTACTGACGTGGTCCTTGAAACAATTCCTTCAACAAACTCTTCTTGCTACATTGGGCAGAACGCACTAATTGAAATTTGTTTAATAAGGATCTCAGCCCAAAGCTGCATCCCATTATAACTAACTACTAATTGTACAGTAGGCGACAACGAGTTTGTCCATGCAACAATGAACACTGCTAACAATGCAGCTCGCAGTTCGTGGAGAGAAGAGTAGGGTATTGTTGTCAGTCTTGGTACGCAGTAGCCTTTATGCAGATTTGAAATCAATGCCAAGACTTGGTTTTCTTTGTAGCTTTTTAGTTGTTTCGGACATAAACATGCTATAAGTTACATAACTTGAAATCGACGAATAAATCCAAATAAACATACAAAATTATTCACCCTGCCTACATTGGCTATTGACAGACTAAAGTCAGCCAATCACCTTCATGTATTTATAACACAAAAGTTTATTCTTCATTGTTGACAAATTCAAATTCGCCAAATCACTTAACTGTAACAAGAAGCCCTCCTCCTCCGCAGTCCGTTAGGTTGTTTTACAAATTAAGAATTGAGAAGAGAAATGAAACTAATATAGTAAAGAGATAAACAAACACCCATAGTAGCACCTAGTGACTACAATGAAATATGGCCATCTAAACGAAAAAAAAAAATCAAAATCCGCGTCTCATCGTGTTCCATTTCGGCCACACCATATCACGTGATTTTTTTATTACTTTAGATTCGTAAATAGTGGTCTTCACTGCAGTCCCCAGATGCTACGATGTTTTTTTTTGTTTTCGTAAAAAGTAAAAATGCATGGAGGCCTGCTTACAGCCTGCTTAAGTCTGTCCTCCTGTCCGGTGTTTTTCAATTTTTGCAGGAGGTACAGATGTATGACAAGATTTAGGTTAGGGGTTTGAATAATATCTCTGTAATGTGTGGTGCAGTGGCAACCCGGACCACTGCACTGTGACTGAGGTTGGCGCTAATGACCAAGTTGTCGACGCGCCATTAAGCCTCAATCCCCCCCCCTGCTTACAGGCCAATAAGTTTATTCTGATATTCTTTACAACAATGCTGCTCCATGCTGAAAGCACGGCCCTCAGCATTGTTGTGTAATTCATTGTTAAAATATCCATTGTTGAATGGACAATCTCGTTGGGCCTTAGGGCTTCGTCGGGCAGATGACCGGGTGCGGTTAACGCTCGCTAAAACCCTTTGACCCCTTTGACCTCGTTGTCGCACACTGTACACCTAAACGCAATACAAGCCATGCACTAGCGGTTCAGCCAACAATGGCTTTCTGACAATGGTTCACTGTTTGGAATACACGAAGAGAACCATACACGTGTGGTATAATGAACATTATCACCATACGTTTTCGTTTTCATTGTTATAAATCTCAGCCATAAATCGAATACAGCATTATTGAAACAGCATTGCTGCAAGTATCATAATAAATCACTTATTGGTACACTTTTGCAGATCCTATGCTATTCCGTCAGCGTTCGTATTGTTAGAAGTGTCATAATAAATAACTTATTGTTACACTTATAACAATTAACTGTAACGCCATTATTGTAATAACATTATAGTGGCCAACGATTGTTGAAAACCAGGGAGAGAAAAATATGGACGATGCCCAAATCCATCCACAAACGGAAAAAAACGTAGTTAAAGTATGGTGGTAAATTATTTATTGGCATACTTTTGCAAGAATGGTCCTTCTATACGTGATTTATTGTGATAGTTTTGTTTCCTCAGCTCTTAATGCCTCGGCTAAACCTCAGAAGAACAGTATCTATCACAATAAATCACGTATAGAGGGACCATTGTCGCAAAAGTATACCGTTAACGACTACTTATTCACAACCAGTTTGGTTTAGGTCTTATAACCGATTTACAAATCATTAGTCCCAAAAAAAATTGTTTCGTACATCGTTTGGCTAACATCTGTTTTTTTAACAAGCCTTGAATAAGCCCCTTCTTGAAATAAAAGGAACCGGGAATATTATTTGTAACCGGTTTCAGATTAAGCAGCTGTTAAGTGGTAGTGGATATATGTTATTTAAATCCACCCAGAACCAAAACTAGTATAAGAGAAGCCGCGAAGTTTCCAAAAAGGGTGGGCCTTTCGAACTATTAGTATGTGCGATTGACTTGGCTAATAGGATTAACCTTGGCGGCCTTTCCCTGGTTGAGTAATTTCACTATTTGAAAGGCCGACCCTTTTTAGAAACTTGGGGGGTTCTCTTATACCAGATTTGATTTTGGGTGAATATCACAACTTTCATAGGCCTGTGAAAGTTCAAACAATCCCACGACCTATAGGTCACCTCTACCTTTTTTGTCTGGAGGTATTTAATGTCTATGAATTTTCTCATTCATCATTTTCACATTTGCTATTGCCATTCCAAATAAATTAATAACAAGCATAAAAGATGGTAATAGCAAGGAACTAATCATTAACTATGGAATAAAAGATACCCTGTGTCTTAGTGAACCAGTGATGAGAAATTAATTCGGATCGTGGGGCAGATAATTCATTTTGAATTTGTATACCGTAAAAAAAAACCGACCAATCCTTTGCAGTCTAAACACACGTTAGTGTGTCGCCGCCAAGTTACAGCAAATCCCATTGCACACATCCGATTATTAAAAAATGATTTTTAATGATAAAAAGCCGGCCTCACTAGCAGACATGTGTCACTTAACTCTAAGCAACTAAAAGCATATTTTGGCATGTTGAGGATACATCCCAATGCGACAGAAATCTTTCAAATTTTGGCAAATGTAAGGGTAAGGTGCAGGGATAGAAAATGAAAATTAAAGGCTGAGAGTCCACCATTCGTAGGGAGAAAGATGCGTCAATACGTTGTTTTTATGTTACTGACTAGCCAGTAACTATTAACTCTGGACCCATGTTAAATCCCATAGACTCATTGATCATGTCTAGCGCAAAATTGAGAAGGCCTACGTAGCTGAACTTTTGCACACGGATGAATGGTGATCTGAGGATGGTCCTTTTGTTGGTTCGGGGGTTGTAGGGGTCAGTGTTTAGAAATTCTCTAACAGTGAATTTAAATTTAGTTTCTTTTTCAAGTTGCAACTAAAGATTTCAAGCAACAATGGCTTGAACAATCAACACTGGTCCTGAGATTTATTGTAAAAGCCTGGACGAACTAAAAACTGAACTGTAACGAAGGACAAAATAAGCAAACATTAACGTTGAAGTGGATCGCGTAAGAATAAAGGGATGCACGTTAGATGATGGTTACGCAACAATACGAGCATCCATGAGCTAACTGGGTTTTTGTTAATAACCAAAAAATAAAATGCTTCGCGTTCTGCTGGTTTAGTAACAGCGACCTTCGGGGGTTT
The DNA here is from genome assembly GCA_023313725.1 of Lithobius niger. Taxonomy (NCBI): domain Eukaryota; kingdom Metazoa; phylum Arthropoda; class Chilopoda; order Lithobiomorpha; family Lithobiidae; genus Lithobius; species Lithobius niger. Next base: position 68,928 of record JAHWFP010007598.1, read on the forward strand.
CTGCATGACTAAATGTGAACGAAATCTTAAAAAATTAAGGGAAAGGTGCAGGGATAAACAAAACGACTGAATGTGATGTGCTGACTGAGTGAGCGAAATCAGCGATTGTTAGCCAGTTCGTCAAAAATGGAATTGAAGCAACTTAAGCATGTGAAGGATGGTCATACAATAAACTAAGCCGTGTCAATTTGACTAATCTAACGGCTAATTGACAATGGTAAATTTGAAAATTATAAATGTGAAAATTTATAGAAATAAAATTCCTCGAGAATAAAGTATTAGATGAAGAAAAGACGGTGTACATTCACAGTCTACGAAAGTTGTGATATCCACCCAGAACCAAAACTGGTATAAAAACCCGCCAAGTTTCCAAAAACGATCGGCCTTTAAAGGTAGTGATATCATTCAAACAGGGAAAGGCCTCCAAGGTCAATCCTATTAGCCAAGTTAATCGCACCAAAGAATTCGTTGCACTTTAAATGAAAACTAGAAGATTGCTACAGCGAGTAGCAATCTTCAAGTTTTCATTTAACTTTCGAACTATTATTCGGTGCCATTATTCGGTGCTAATAGGATTGACCTTGGCAGCCATTCCCTGGTTAAATGATATTACTACCTTCAAAGGTCGATCATTGGCGGGGTTTTATACCAGTTTTGGTTTCGGGTGGATAAAAGATACTGAACCATTCCATTCTGTAATTTTATTGAGGCCCGCATCTAAAGAAAATCACTAAACTCTATGCTACAAACAACCACCTATACTACAATGTATTCTGACAATTAAGTACTGAAACGATAAGTGTGTAAGACTTACCATGTTATAATCTACTGTTATATGACAATACAAACAATGGTTACAACAATAATTTTGTACTTTCGAGTCATTTCAAGGCCACGTGCTTCTAGCTGCAACCCCCATTTTTGACTAAGACACTTCCGCGTATGACGCTTTGCCTGTCTGCCGAAATTTAGATCTGGCAACTTTCCCTAATGAGCTGTAGACGTGTCTTTATGCCCTATGGGAATTTACATGTGAACCTGCGAACTAGTTACTAGTAACACAAGTCAACGTTATTGAGAGCACTTTTTCTCCATAAAGAACACGTTCCCACATTTTCATGTTGATGTTTTCTTTGTTACTTGACCCAAGACATCTGATTCAAACGATTAGCAAAGATTTCTACCACATGGGGAATTTGCACTAGTATGCTGAAATCAGGTATAAGCTTGTTTCAGTTAAAAGACACCATCTGCTAGTGAGCCCGCCTATTTTTCATCAACAATCATTTTTTAACAATCGGATGTCTACAATAGGATGATGTACTATTAATGGTGGCGACACACTAGCGTGTATCTAAATCATAAGTCTTATGAGTAGTTGAACATAGAACAACACGACGGCTAATGAACGCACGAGAGACGACTAACAGGAAGATAACAAGTGAAACAAAACGACCCTCTGTGAATGCAATCCTTTGTTAGGGGAGAATAGCTCCCAGTTTAATTAGAGAGTAATAGACGACTTAGAGATTCCAACTTCAAAATCAGATATTTCACTATACGGTTTTTACACGCTCTTTGACATATACATGCTTATGTTCAAAGGGGTTCAAAGGGTTTAACGAGCGTTAACCACTCCTGGTCCTGCTTATGTGATCCCATTGTAACAATGCATACATACCCTAACATATCAGCGTCTGAGCTGTTCAACTTCAACGAATGGGTTACCTGATCCCATTGACAAGGATAAATTAGAAAATAACGATTTAAATAAGTAGCTGGTAATTGATTTCTTTAATAGGATATATTTCGATTAATATATTCGTTAAATATTACTTACCTTCTTCTGGTTCAAGAATTCTGTTCCATTGGTTGAATTGAGTCAAACGACCACCAAATCCACTCATTGAATAGGCATCATCATACACATACGAAAAATGTTGTTCCCCTAACAACACTTCATGTCGGCTGCCATGCCCTGGTAACATACTATAAAATATTTGATTTCCTACTTCCTCGCCATTAAAGTACAGTCGTACATGATTGAAAAATGACTTATGGTTTTCCCTACTCGGATCAATTAACCATGAAAGGCAAACATGTGTCCAGACACCCAATTTCGGCACTCCGCCGAAATCTTTTTCACTACTACCAGTGAACAGGTGAGTTATATTTTCAGAAAAATTTACTTCTAATGCATCCCAGTAAGTAACCGTAGCATTATATACTGTGAAATGATTGACTAATGAAATAAGTTGATCGCTTGGTCTTTTGCTCAAAGCATATTCCGGGTAAACATAAAGGCAGTAGGTACGATGCAAGCTTTCTAACTTCTTGGAATCAACGTTAGAATGTTTTAACGCAAGCTAACCACCTGTGACTCTCTCCCAACTTCATTGTGGATTATAAAATCCACCCCTGGCGCAGAGAAAGATATGCGGTTTCCAGGAAAAGGAGGTAAAAAGCCATTGACGAATGTAGTCGAGAAAATCAGGATCAATATGCAGTACATCATAATTCCTTGCAAGATGAGCCGAAGTAAATATTTTACCTAATTGAAGAGATCTGTGAGAAGTAAGAACCATGTGCTGTGTTTTCTGTCTTTTGTATTGGAACTGATTGATGCCACCTGTGTGCTGACATCAATGGATCTCCTTCTGTAGAAACAAACTATAATAATAGGCATAATAATAGGCACATCGTTGTATGAAAGGAGTGATGTCTAACAAAAGTAATGAACATACCAATAAAACTAACGTTGATAGCATACATTAAAGAGCCTAATTGGTTTTAAATTCACATTGTTCCTACAACACAAGAAAGTTGGAAAAAAGATTCTGGTTTTTGTTTAGCATTTCAAAATTATATCCACAATATCAATTTTAAAATTTCATGTACAATTCAGTATAGTGTTTTCAAAAATCTAATTTAGATGAAGGAAGTCAGTCGTGGTAGGTTTCTAATCCACCAAAAACCAAAACTGATAGAAAAACCTGCCAAGTTTCCCAGAACGATCCACCTTTTTGGTAGTGATATCATTCAACCAAGGAAAGACCGCCAAGGTCAATCTTATTAGCCAAGTTAATCGCACCGACTAATAGTTCGAAAGACAAAGAAGCAGCAGCTGATAATGTTGGGGTTTTCTTGTTGGAGGGTTGATTTCGTAATGCGTTATGAATTGCAAAAATCACATTCCAGCACTACACACCAGGCAGATGAAAGTACAGATTATCAAGTTTCATGACATAAAGTGTGAATAATTTGTGTGAATAACGAATTTAGTGGACTGGTAGAGATTGCTACATCTTTGAATTTATGTAGTGGAGAAAGTTTCTATTTGTTTCAAGAAATGCATAACTCATTACCAGGAAAATATTCTACAAATTTTACAGATTTTAAGTAAAACAGAACGTCGGCATCACAAGTGGCATTGTGAAAACACAACAATGCAAGCGGTAAATGATACAAGTTTAAGATTTGGGCCTCAACCTCCACTGATCTTCATCAAAACTCAACTCGAAATTTACATGTGGTCGTGATGGCTGAGTGGCAGCAGTGCTCAGCATAGCAACCTAGTATTAGTAGTAGTAGAAGCAGTAATAAATAGACATAACTCACTGTAATTAATACAGAGGTAAGGTGGAAAGAAGCATCGCCTAAAATCATAAACTAGAAATAAAGTAGTGTAGTAAGCCACCTTTATGCACTTACGCTCATTCAAGTGGTATGAATGAGCAAACTGGCAACACCAGTCAACCACCAGATCACTACCACACTGCCATTACCAAGCTGCTAACTACTGGAAAAGTGGCCATATCGGTAAAGGCAAAGAGTAGCAATCTGTTGACCAACTGGTTTGCTGGTTTTGAATTCTGGGAACATCACTTGTATAAAACGTAAGTGCATTACGTTATTTCTAGTGTATGATTTTCGCCGATGGCTTTTTCGGCCTCACTAGCAGACATGGGACTGTTAACTATAAGCAACCTAAAGCATATTTGTGAGGCTGGGCCGATCACAATTACCGATCCAGAATGCCACATGTAATTCCTTACCGACATTTGCAATATCCGTAGACAATTGGGATCGGTAGGTAAAATCCAGATAGATTGGTAATAAACCAAATTGAAGATATTTGCACTTTTCGTCGCCGATTTTGACGTTTGAATACACCTTTTTGAATGTTTTTTCACCAGCGTTCCAGTGGTCCAAACCCAAAGCAGCTGTCAATTATTGTTTAGAAATTACAAGACAGATTTTTTCATTTTACTGAGGGATTTTGTGTCGGCCAGTTATGTTTAATGATCGGCTAGGGCAGAAAAAAGGTGATTGGCACGGCCTTAATATTTTGTCATGCTGAGGTTCAATCGCAATGCGGCCGAAATTCAAATTGTGGAAAGTGCAAGGGGAAGGTACAGGGAAAAAGAAAACCTAAAGTTAAGGTATGAGTGTTCACCATTTATAGAGAGAAAGCTGCATCAATAACGTTTTCATGATACTCTCAGCTAAGTAGCTAGCTATATCTTTGCAGCCTTTCCCTGGTTTAATGATATCACTACTTTCAAAGGCCGACTGTTTTTTGCCAAACCGCAAAAACATCGCAAATAGTATTAATAGGAGGGGGAGGAGGAGTAGAAGCAGCAGCAGCAGTAGTAGTAGTAGTAGTAGTAGTAGTAGTAGTTGTTGTGGTAGTAGTAGTCATAGTTGTAGTAGTCATAGTAGTAGCAGTAGCAGTATTATTAGTTCCCATATTAGTATCCAGTTTAGTAATCTCTTCAAAAGAAAGGTAAAGTTCATCCTGACAATGCTCAGATGTTAAATAACCTTATCTACCGATTTCAACATCTCATCCCTCTGTTAACAATGGCCAACAATGGTCTCTTGTAACAATGGTGTTTGGAACGCCCACCCAACCACGGACTATACAAAATGGAGGGACTCATACCACCGGGGATGAGAGATCTCAAAAGGTTCAGAGAGTTTAACGAGCGTTAACAACTCCTGGTTATCTGCCCGAACACCTAACGCCCTTTCTCTGCAACAGCCAGATTCCCAGGTGGTCACCCATCCAAGTAGGCTATCAATCCAGACCAATGCTGCTTAACTTCGCTGATCTGACGAGAACCGGTGTTTCCAGCACTGCAAGACCGCAGATCTCATCCCTCTTCGCAACAATAGTCTAACAAAGTTTTATCGAAGTAATAGTTTCGTTGTCTGAAGGGGTATTTCGGAATCAAGCTCGAATGCAATGACAAGCAAATTGTATGCCTATTAATGCTTGTTGGTTAATATTTCTTGTTGGTAATACTACCTGGAGCCTTGCATGCTGCACGATGATTGAATTTCCCAGACTTAGCTTCTCCCGTGTTTTATTGTGTTAGGAAAGTAGCTGGCGCTGTCAATTTCTTCCCCTCCCCGTCCACCCGCACTCCTCTCCCCCGTTCCGGGCCCCCGATCACCCCCACACCCCCCCCCTCCGATTCCCTGAGTGTTTGTTATTTTGGTTTTTAGTGTCCCCCCCCCCCAACGCCCTTTAAAAACTCCCCCCCCCCCCCCGCTAATGTGATCCTTGCGTGCTTATGGTAGTAATATAGTAGATAGCTCTCACCTTACCGGATGAAGGTTGCCTTCCAGAGCAGTCTAATGCTATCCATGCTAACACTACCATATGTCATATTTCTTTGTTGTTCCTACACATTCTACGAAAATTTATTTACATTTGACATAGGTTAACATACCACAACAAAATCGTAAAATAACTAACCGAAGACAACAACACTATACCCATTCAACACTTGTAAATTCTACACGAACTTCACTTGTAAATATTAACCAATTCTACTTGAAAACTAAAAAGAAAAATTAGTTGGTTATAGCACTCACCCTATCTGATGAAGATTTCATCCCAAAGAAGTCTAATATCAGCCTTGCTGAGACAACCGTCGTATTTTAAATTATTTTAAATTTATTTGTTATATATAAAGCTTCCAAATATACGTTTATTTATCACACACGTAAACACACAAACGGTAATTGACGTTTATTTATCGCTGATGAAGCCCATTTCGCTCTCCGTCCTTAATTAAACGTTTATTGTCTTACCACATCAGTCATCGCACAACGACCCATATCCCAGGCAGCCAACGAAGGTTCTCTGCTTTTATTTCTGTATTGATGCTCTATTCCAAAGTACCCCATCACCGTTCGTACCACGGAAACTCAACGCCGATTAGCCCCTTTAAACAACTTCTTCTAAAAAAAAATTTAAGAGAAGTTGCCTGAAGGGTCGATTCGTCGTTGAGTTTCCGCGGTATAAACGGTGATGGGGAACTTCGGAATCGAGTTACAATCAATAAACACAACCACAGAACAATGCTATTAACAATAACGTCTGCGTAAACAATGTTGCCCACACAGTTCCATTGTCGAACTTTCTGAGTAAAAGAACGTCAGCATGATTCGTTCTTTGTTGTGCGTGTGCTTAACAATAAGGAACGGGCTGAGATGTTGAATTCTTCATATATAATACCGAGCAGGCGGCCAAGTCACCCGCCACGCCATTCCGTCGTACAATCAAGTACCCCACCCTGTAGTGCCATCTGTTGATGGGATTCGCCTTCAAATTAAGGTTGGCACACTTTTCCAACGTCTTCGAACAGATGGCGCCACTTACCAAACCTACCATGTTGCCGTCTATTGACGGCCTTAGACTACAAATTAGGGTTATAATACTTTTTCCAAAGTCTTCGAAGAGATAGCGCCACTTATCAGACCTTCCGCACCGTTTTTGGGATCGTTTTTTGGTATTGTTGTGGCACCAAAGTGGCCAACAAAGTTTTAGTCACGTGGTCTAAGCGATTGTCGGCGTTTGAGCTACAAAAAAAAACAACCCGTGTCTCCTAAGCCAGACAACTTCAAACCAAACGACGACTGTTTCTTAATTTCGAGGTCCCCACGAAATTGGCAGCCTGATACGATGGAAAGGCGCATTAATTTCTTAAATGTTCACTTCCAGAAAGGAGTTGAATTGTTTTTAAGTGGGCGGCAACAATCGTTGCTTGCAACAATGTTGCAATGTACGGTACCGAGGTGAATTGTGGATTAACTTAAACATAGGGTTACTTGCTTACTGAATGCTGGATTTCTCAGGGCTTTTATTAGCCTTTAGTCAAACATACGCATGCGACTTGTCCGGGGTTGCACCAAAGGGGAAATGTCACAGGGCGGTGTTTTCGGGGGTTGCAGGAGAGGGTGCCAGGGCAAGTGTGTGTGGCGGGCAATGCGCGCTACCAAAGTGAATTGTTTCAAAGGACTAACATAAACATGGGATTACTTGCTTTCTGAATGCTGGATTTCTGAGTGATAGGATTTTTTTTAGCCTTCAGTCAAACACACGCCAGGGACTTTTCCGGGGCTGCACCAAAGGGGCGCCGTTTTCGGGGAGGGGGAGGCGGGCAAGCGTGCATGGGGGAACACGTATGTGAATCCGGAAGGGGGCAGGAGTGTGGGAATTGGGCGTTAAAGTAATTGTGGGGGAGAGGGCATATGTAGGACCCATTCACATGTTCGGTCTTCAGTTTGATAAATTTAAAACCAAAGACCAAACACCTGGAGGGAGGCGGGGGGGGGGGGGGTGCGCAGCATGCACACGGGCACAACTAGTCGGTAGATAAATAGGATAATACTCAGCGTTCTCGGGCTGAGATGTAACAATACTCGGGTGCTGCGCGTCCTCGGATTGTTACATCTCATCCCTCGAAAGCCGGGTGATATCCTATACAAATTATGTGTAAATAATTACGTATTTCCATCCTCGTGACTGTTGCATCACCACCAAGGTGTTCCAGTCACTAGGGTGTTGAGGAAACATCCAGCCACGCGATGACACATGTTGCGGGATGACGTCATGTCATGTGTCTGCTTCCACGACTCATAATATAGCCTTTCCACTACTCTCCCCTAATTAAAGTTGCAATTAAATAAAGAAGCAGATATCGTTTTACTAATGGAATAAACAACGTGCTGCTCGACCAGCCATCTTGTTTCCTTTGTAAATTGCTGTTCACAGTATCCAAGAGAAATACTTCTTGCCTTATCTTCCATTACGTTATTTTAATCCAGGGAACTTTCTGTAGAAATTGATTGCCGTAGTTTTCCTGCTAAGTCTTATAGTTTGATTTCACGGTGAGATAAGTGTATGTTGGCAACAAGGAGCAAGACCGCTGGCACAGTTGCCAGTATTCGCTGGCATGGTTGCAAAGTGTGCTGATTTTTCTTTCCCTAGCAAAAGTGTCTCCCTATGTCTCGAGATTACCTTAGCAGTTGAAAAGGACGTTAATTTGACAATTTCCCTTCCCCTGTTCCTTTTGATAATGTAGTGAAATATTATAGTCTAATGGTCTCTATGTGACAGGAATTTCTGCAGTTGATCTTCAAATAACTCCCTTCATTGATACAGGTGGACTTTCGAACCTACATTAAGGAAAAAAGACCTAACTTTTACTCGCAAGATTGCTATCGAACAGTGCATAAAGTATATTTTATCGGCATAAACTGTATAGCGGAAATAGTTAGGAAAAGTAGCATAGTATGTAGAGGTTTGGGGGAGTGGGAGACCTTAACGTGATAAAACTAAGGTGTGGGGATGGTTCAATGTACGAAACTCAATAATTATTACGACATTTTGGTTGGGTTCAATATTTGATGTTCAATGCAAGATTTTACACATTGCTTCGCCTGCCACGACTTAACCAAACAAGCTCTTAATAATTGTTAATGTGATGAATATATACAAATGAATAAAAGGGACATGATGACTGAAGTGTGGAGGACTAGAAAAATTGGGGAGGAATAACAATAAATTTCTAGTTAAGAAGCCAAAGATTACTTACGATTACGGAAGATTGGGGTCGAATGGGGGCTTGGAATGTATTATTATTGTGATTACCTAAACTAACAATACGTTGGCTAGGCAATGCACATGCTTAATAATTGATTTGATTACGGAATACACAACAATACAGTGAGTGAGTTTAATAATAGAGGCAGGGCACACTTAAGATCGTCATCCAAGCTCAGCTCAGGGGAATCAAGATGCTGGGTCATCAGTCCCAGCATCAGGTCGTCCAATATTGACGTTGGTAGGAGCTGAGGCAGGATGAGTCACTATAAGTAATCAATACGACCATCCTCAGAACAGTTTTAATTATTTTTATCCTAGCACATATTTTGTCTCAGTGTTACTAGATTTTGAGACTCCGTCTTTCTATTTGACCGTGTTTGTTTATCCAGGCGATTTCTTTCAAACGACTTATCAAACTGGGATCAAAGTTGTAATGCATTAGGGCTACAATTTCTAGCCTTATCTGATAAAGGGAACATGGGATTCCTTAAACATTTCAGAGCTGGATCTCAATTACGTACGAGCATTTGATTACGAAACACATAGGAACGTTGCGAAAAATAACTATAACACTACCTAAGCATGCATACCTATTGTCCAATAAGAAAAAAAATAAACTTTGGCCATTATGCATTGAAAATAGTGCATATTCCTACTGTAGAATATTCACTGCTAATAAAAACTAACTAAAAAGGGAATTTCAGCATTCTAGCTAGCATCTAGTATTTCCATCAGAATTCCCTTCATATTACTCTAAGTTACTTTTAATTAATCCACCGTTATGACAAACAAATGATGTGCAACCTGAAGGAAATATTTTTTGAAACCCCTTAAAAATAATGAGAATTTTCTGAAATTCTACCACAAAAATCCTGTAAACCGTAACTCGTGTTTTATATCACTTACACGAGCGACCTTGTTATTTTTATTCAAGTAGCAGTTGTCTGAGGTACTCAGTGGAGAAAGTTGTGACTGTATGTTAGATCATTAAGGACACTATCATTTTTGAACCGATTAAAAAAGATAATTTTCTTTGGTGAAGATGTATTTTCATATTTTTGTGTGTGTAGCTGTAGCACCTTTGGTGATTTAATTTTGATTTTGCTACATAGGTATAATAGGAAATACTGTGACGTACTCGGGGAGTAGACGATTGAATCCAAGAATAATCTCAAACCCAATTTACTCCTTACTGCATAGCTAGGGGACTATGCACTGAGAACACATATTAGGCATAAAACACAAGTTTAGGAGCTTGGTCTTATCCTGAGCTGAGTCCAAGGAGACAACCTTTCGAGTTGTCTGCCCCACACCAAGTGGCCTCCCATGGTCCCTGCCCTGGTATTTATGCGTGGGCCAGAACAATAGAAGTCACCTGAGGCATTACGTTGCGTAACCGCTAACAGGTTGGAGCCGGCTCTGACTGGTTTTGAACAATAGAGTAGCCTCGTTCCCGGCTGTTGGCGTTCGGCCAAGTTCCGGTGTAGACGGAAGTTGACAGGATGCCAAGCAGCTCATGTAACTGCAAGGTGCACCATGTGCATTCACACAAGGTGCGCCCTGCTATTCGTAAATAGCGTGTTACAATACCTGAACTAAACAGAATACAATATCGTGCCTACGATACTGCAAGTTACAGCTAACGACTGACAGACAGTTTTTGAGAAATTAAGCTGCATTTTACTTTAAAAACTGGAGTAGACCGAGCTGTCCTACCAAAAAACTGTCCTCCTCCCTCTTTCCGCCTGTGCCCCAACTACTTCCTCAATGGCGTGTCCGCTTTACGTGAAGCTCAAGCTTCAAGTTCCGTACACAATTATTTTCAAACTAGAGGAAGCCCGTCTACGCACGGCTGGTGTTAGATGCACCATTTCTAATATTCTGGATGTTTCATCGAATTAAGTTTCTTCACTCCCATTTTCGCGCACACTGGCTACGAAACGATTTCACGGAATTAAGTGGCTTCAATACAATTTTTGCGCACACTAGCTGAAATTCACTTCGCATGCTCTCTCAATCAGCGCAACCCATGGCTCAAATCACTGTATGTACCGTTTTAAAAATTGACATGCTCAAGCATCGTTCCCGGGCACAACGCAGCCCGGACCCATTTTCCCGTTTGCCCGGAGCTCAGCTCTGAAAGCCTTCATCTGTAAATTAAATAAGCCATATAGCACCGTTTCCAGCTGCCAATTTAATTTTACCCATCAACAATCAACGGTATGAACGATAGTTTTCAATCCTTAGCACGTGCACCAGGAATTTTTAGGCACCGCAGCTAAGATATTACACGTGCACGAAAACATTGAGAAGCGATTAAGGTGATTGTCCGGCCTCTTACCTTTTTTCTTATTGGCTCTTTTCTTATCAGCTCAGCCGGGATATAGAATTATCATGTAGATTCAGAATGCTGAAACTTTCCGTGTACATTTAAGTCCATAAAATGTTGCTGTTTGGCTCTTGTACAACTTGCCTTTAACAATTAGACACGGTATCGCTTTGCTTTTTGCTTTGCTTTGCTAATAATGGCTTTTCCTTTTGAAACAGGGGGCAGCCCGTCACCACCTCCAAATGAAGATGACCATGAGTAGATGACGAGAGTGGCTATTCAGCTGGAGAAATCCAAGTGAAAAATTCGAGGATCTTTGATATTACACTTGATACCGATATAGCTCTCTAGTTGTTGTTTGGCTGTTGGCACTGGCTTAGGCATTGGGATTTATCCTCAACATGACGAAATATTAAAGCTGGGCGAATCTGCTTTTTCCTATCCAAGCCAATCATTAACCAAAACTGGCCGATATTAAGACCGATCCCGATTACCAACACCAACTCTCGATAACTGATCCCAGTTCCCAATTAACCTAAAATGTAATACTGAAATTTGTATTTATTACTTTCCAAAGCATTGTGTACATAAAGCATAGGCCTAAATGCACATAATTATTTTTTTAAATATTGGTTGAAAATAATATTGCATAGGCTACAACTACTTCAAAACACAAAACCCTGAATAAAATTTAACATTTTGCCTTGTAATTTCTAAGCAATGAGAGGTAGCTGTTTGGGGTTTGGACCATAGGAAAGCCGGTGAAAAAACCTTTAAAATGGTGTATTCAAACGTCAAAATTGGTGAACGATAAGTGAAAATATCTTCAATTTGCTTTATTATCGATCTATCTGGATTTTATCACTGATCCAGACTTCATTAAATATCGGTAAAGATCGGACGCGATAAAAATCGGTAAACATCGGCTTTACAAAATATGATTTATTTGCCCACGATTAACAACTGCTAGTGAGGCCCTGCTACACAAACTAACTTAATGCTAACCAAATAATGCAAGTGCTAGTGAGGCTGCCTCTTTCACTTAAGACTACCTAAAATGACGACATGCGACGACTTATAACAGTCACTTATGACGACCTAAACTACACTTTACATGAACTGTGACGTCATGAACCGACTATGACCTCATTGTTGTTGGCTCTTGGTTCTCGGCTTTTGGCTCTTGGTCCATTTTATCACCATGATGGTTCCTCAATCCATTGTCCGAATTCGGATTTTTCTTTTGGTAAGCCTAGTCCATACAACCGTGCTACTGCATGCAAAGTACGGTGGAGTGAAACGGCAATTTTGTTGTTTTTGTTGTTTGTTTTTAATCCAAAACCGCGCACAAGGTGCCTTATATGATAAAAATAAACCCTGTAATTTTTTTTTTATTTCTGTCTTCTGCCTCCACCAACGCCTTTGAAAATTACGAAAAATGACAAATCTTTTACTATAAACCATATTTTTAATTTTATTCATGTTTATTTTTTCAAAACTCAATACCGCACAAAAATTACCTTATATGATAGATATTAACACTGTATTTGTTTTATTTTGATCTGACAATATCTTCTGCCTCCCCAACGCCTTTGAAAATCATGAAAATGCGAAATTTTTTGCAAAACATTTTTTAAAACTTTTTATCCATTTTTATTTTTTAATTGCACAAGATGTTCACAGTGAACAGCTTGTGCAATTAAAAAATAAAAATGAATAAAAGGTAAAAAAAAGTTTTGTAAAGAATTCACATTTTCGTGATTTTCAAAGGGGGTGGGGAGGCAGAAGATATTGTCAGAAATAAAACAAATTTGACGGTGTGTATTTTTACCACATAAGGCACCTTATGCGCGGTGTTGGATTAAAAAAAAAATTTATCGTTTCACTCCACCCTAATGCAAATTTTGATTTGCCTAGTCCTTGTGGTTTTCATGTGATGTGCGGTCTAAGATTTCGTTAGTGGCATTCAGCCTTCCTCAGCTCCAATAAAATTCGTATGCAACACTTAAAAAAAAATAATAAAGGAACAAGAAAAAACATGTAAGCCGTCAGTGTCGCACTATTACATGCAAAAGAAGCTCCAGCTTGTTTTTTGGAATGCTGGAGTTTCTTTAAGGGCGCGTTTATGCAAGTCATTATCGCCCGCCAAATGCTATTTGCTAGTCAATCGTTATTTATGATTAGTTTTTCGTTGCTACTAAATGATTGCGGTAATAGATAACAAATTGTATGTATTTGCATTTTCAGTGGAGTGTGGGTTTTCGTCTGGAAAATCTGCTGTTTTTTTCTTTCGGTGTATGGGGGTAATTGAGTTGTAATATTAGCGATAAAAATCCAACAAAATTGCTTACCGACTATTTTGTGCTGAGTATTGGACATTGTTCAGATTATACAAACTAAACGAGCCTTAAGAAAGAACTTTACAGTTCCAAAGCTGAGTCGCAACCCTAATGAACTTGTTTATTACCTCATTGTTATTTGGCCTGGCCTAGTGTCTGTTGCACTATAATGTTTTCGTAATGCCCGTCGCAGAAGTGCATAAAATAAACCAGCTGTTAGTTAGGTTCTTTGTGATATTGTTTTATAGGGTAAATGACAGGCAGGAAACGCCAGGAGGTAGGTGCGATAGAGGAGACGTCTGATTATGGTTTACCGTTTTTTTTTTTATATGTATTTGCAGTTTCACAAACAGATTTAGCCTACTAAAGAAGATTCATTAACAATAGATAAATTCAAAATTTTGTTAAAACAGCTATCATCTATTTGCCTGCAGTGGGTTAATTTTTACTCATGTAAAAAGCGTTTGCTGGTGTATCCATGGGTGTATCCTGCGTGTTCGTCCTCTTACATTCACGCATGCTGTGGCTTGGCCCTACAGTAGAGGAGAGGGCGTGTGGGTCATGCCTTCGTATTTTCTATGGGTAGGGGGAGAGGGGACCTCTCGTGCATGCAGGTTTTCAGCGGCACAAAGGCAATGAGTTGGTAAAAACAATCGTGTACTTTATAAGGCGGCGACATTGAATTTATACACAAAAAGCCGGGGCCTTTTGGGGGCAACAGTCACGTGTTTATTTTCCAATCAATATGTTTCACCTGCATTACTCCAACACGTGGAGAGTTGGTGGATTGTATGGGGATTTTGTATGGGGTGGGGAAGGAAGGACCTTTCATGAATTCAAGTTTTAAGTTGTACAAAAGCCACAAATGGAAAAAAAGCGACCGTTTACTTTATGTAGGCGGTAATATTGGCTCAAACATTAACTAAATTCACGTTAATTGCTGTAAATAATATAAAGTAAAATTTAAAACAAACCATCATCGAAATAATTATACACCAGAATAACATAGTAGAGTAAGCCACTTTTATGCAGAATCCATCTTCAGATCACTCTCATACCGCCTTTACCAATACAGCCGCTTGTCCACTGACCCTTACCAGGACTTCATTCCACCGAATGTGCGCAGTCCTGACCTTGAACCCGACTTTGCTAGAAAATCTTAAGGTCTTTTCTATTATTGCAACTCCATTTTCAGACTGTGAATCTTAGGTTAAGGGAGGGAAGAAATTGGTAAGAACATTTTTTTAAATAGACCCTTAAAATGTTGGAAAAAATCAAAAATCTTTATTCAGAATGGTCAAACAAAACAATATCTCAGTTGCTAGGGGGATAAAACGACAATATTCCAAAGTAACAAAATTACTCAAGCTTAGCCTATGGCTTTATTTATTTATTATCTTAGGATACATATCCTTTCATTTTCAACCGGTAGTAGTAAGGTTATTGAAGCATCGCAAGAAAACTTATAAAACGGAATAATCACTCTCACTTAATTTCATGGTTTTTTTTTCTGGAAGCTCTTTACCAAAATATGAGCGTGGAGTACAATTAACACCAAACTGTAAACACCCGAAATCACAAGGCTCCCAAATTCCTGTGAGAGTAACCATCCAATCACTTACGTTATTGTGACACGTGCCTGAATGAACTAACCAGGCTTGCAGGTGCTGTTTGATACTAACAAGAAACCTCGATAAAAGAACCAAAACCGGCATGAGATGTCAGTCTAACGAGACCGCCTTTATAACAAAGCTGAAAAATCTACTTATATTTTTTTCTAGTTTATCGAATCTCAGATATTTTTAAAGTTTCGTTACAGTTATAAAGGATGATCATAACATAGTAATAAAAACAAATCCAACGACACACTTCTATTCTTACTCCCACCTAATGTCTAAAAAGAAATACACAAATTCTTACTTTAATCCTGGTCGTAGTTGCCTCTCTTCGACTAGGCTGTGGCTCTTGTTACAGTCAGATATGTCGCACCATGCGAGTGCAGATATGTCGTTCTCTTTTTGCCGTATTATTTTGTTGCTAACTCCATACGCACAAATTCAAAATCGAAGCGCTAGTTCGTCTTTAAATGCAGAATGGATTCGCTAGTCGAAAACAGTGTAAGAATCTGGTTTTATCTTTGGTGTGAGGAAATGTGTGCAGAAATAAAAGCAGGAAACGGAAGACAGAGCAGTTCATCCTGTTATCTTCATTTTCCTTTTCGCAATACCGGTAATAGGAAAGAGCTGTGTGCATAGAATTTGGATAATTCAACATAATCAGAGATACGGATTTTTACTTGTCAAAGTCATACTCTAGTGTTTTTTTTTATAGATAAACCATTTGGAGTTTTTACTACCTTTTGAGTTTATGGGTTGCTGGGTAAAATCCAACCTTTGCAATTTCCGTTCGAAATGGAACACCCTTACACCCTTTAAATCGTTAAACTGTATGGTAGGACACGAGGCATACATTACACCATTGTTAGTCTTTGTACCATTCTTGCTCTTGACTATCAACAAGTTTTTAAAATTCACGTGGATGCCACAGGGGGGGGGATTGAGGCTTAATGGCGCGTCGACAACTTGGTCATTAGCGCCACCCTCAGTCACAGTGCAGTGGTCTGGGTTGCCACTGCACCACACATTACAGATATCTTATTCAAACCCCTAATCTAAATCTTGTCATACATCTGTATGTCCTGCAAAAATTGATAAACACCGGACAGGAGGACAGACTTATCGCCCAACTGACGCGAAATGTCAAGCGGATGCCACAGCTCGCAGGAAGAATAAATCAACAGCTAATTCAAGGCATAAAATTTGGCATCATTATTCAAGCTGCAGAGCCTTTAAAATAAAAAAAATAAAGCATCCACTGCTCTGTACCTTCATGTTAAGCACACCAGCCATTCCAGTGACACTTACCATACTGCAAAACTACATCAAGCTACATTACAATAACAGTTTTAACTTAGAAACTTTCATGGTCTTTCGACACCAGCCTTAACTCTATAATGTACAAATCCCACAGCACTTCTCACTTACTGACCGGCTCAAACTGTTTCGCTGTAAACTTAAAGCATTTTGTTGAGCTGTATGACTGTTTGTTGACCTCTAATTTACGCAACCGTGTTTGCAAACATTCCAGCGAATGTACGTTGTCCACCACCATGGTTGTTATTCATATGTAAACTTCGTCTACAGCCTTCTTTCACGCCACTTCCTTTTCCTGTCTCCTCACTTCTCCACGCTACCAAGATACAGAAGGCAGTTTTCCAAATCTTTTTTACTTTTTTAGCCTCATTTTATGCCCCGAAATATTGCCATCTGTAGTTTTATTCGTTTATTGTGTTGTGCCACCCACATGAATGTTAAAGCCTATAATGAACACATTACCCCATTGTTCAAATATCAGCTGATTATTTACTA
>JAHWFP010007598.1:85935-97279 GCA_023313725.1 Lithobius niger
TAGTGGACCATTTTTTTGCTGTAGCTTCAAAAATTATTGTTAGTCTTTGCACAGAACCTAGTAGTTAAAATAAAAGACTAGTTTGAGAGAATACGAGATACAATATTCTGAGAAGAGACTAGAAACCCAGAACACCCATATACTAACCCGGGATTTATTATCAATGCGATTGTCTTCGTTTCTAGTCTGTCGGGAGAGTTGGTGTCTTTTCTTTTTTGTCAGATTACTGTGTCTTGTATTTTCACAAAACCAGTATTTGCTTATTTAATCCTTTCCTTTTCACTGTAAGCTTTTGCACGAAATGTTTATGAAGGGGGAACAGTTTTCCAGTTTACTGTTTGTATTTTTTAAAAAAGATGTCTGTCAGTGACTTGGAAAAGCCTTGAAACGGTCGAGAGATGATGAGGGTGAGGTGATGGGTATCAGTCCTACAGGCATCCTGGATTAGGGTAAGTTTAAAACCTGAAATCAATATCAATAATGAAAACAAACGTTAAACTAAAATGTGAGCTGCTATTAAACTTCAAGTTCCGTAAATTTTTCTCAGAATGTTGCTCTGGAAAAAGTTGTTAAAAAACCTAAAACGTAATTGCCTCCTTCCATAACTCGTCTCACTAACCAGTTAACTTCTGCCGTTTCTAGTATAGAAGAAATTCTTTGTGCGTAGATGGGTCGGATGGGAATTTTTGTATGAAAAAGAAACAAACATGCGACTTGCCAGTACTGTTGCTGATAAAGTGTGTGTCGAAAGAAATTGCTTGTTGCAGGATGATCCGACAGTATACTTCAATGCAAAAACCACTTGATTAAGAATCTACCCGACTGAGTGATGCTAGGAATCTAAGCAACGTAAGATTTGTTCACGAAAACTGTTTTATAATAATAGGTTCCATCATGAAAATCACTTTAGAAGAAAAAGATTATTGATTCGTTAATTCAGGACCACTCATAAATTTTATTTGTATGATTCAGGGGTTCATTAAAAATTTGCGTTTTATAGTAATGGGTCGAGCACAGACCTAATTGCTACGTGGAAAGTAGGACCGAAAAGCTTTATAATTAGTAAAATAGTTGGCGAATATTTACCTATTTCATTTTTTAGAAATTCTTTTAGAAATTGAAAATAATTTATCAATTACTGTACAATTACTTAGTATACATGTTTACTTCCAGATAGATTTGTATGTAACTTTTCGATGGATAGTTCATCTCATCCTAAAATAGCTTCGTAATTCCGGCCCTTCGAAAAAGGTCGCAAAAAAACCTTGACAAGGCTCTTACGAAAAATAAGAAAAAGTGACCGCACCTGTCACAAGTAGGCTACCTAACTACGGACTGGGAAAGACCCATATTTCCAAAACTGTCGAAATAAAAGTATGCATCCATAAAGGTCGAGTAGGTGACCAGTGACTTCCATTTCCATGATGGTAATCTTCTGTATTTACGATTCCGTTTTCACTTGTTGGTCTAAGTTTTAAAGTGAGTGTGTCTTTATGGAGAGCCCCTCAAAATTTCGGAATTTTTATTACCTCCCCAACTTGAATTAACGTCCGTTAAAGGTTTATTAAAGTCGATTAAACGTTGGATGACCTTAAGTAAAGACTTTTCCCGCGGATAATTTTTTTGTTTACTTTTTATTTCGCCTTTTCTTCAACCCAGAACCTTCCAATTGCTTGTGATGTCACAGCAGATCAGTTAGAATTTTTACATCGTTTTGTGCCTCTTTTTTGGCCCAAAATTCTAGCTAAAACCGCTCCTAATAATTCCAGGGGCATAAACCTGTCTGTTTTTAACGCTTTTGTTTTATAATAATAATAATAACAACAACAAGGTTTACCACCAGTTGGTGGATGGTTGACGGAAGAGTTCTAAGCCGCTCACACCACACCATTTCGTTAGGAAGGGCGGGGGAGGGAGGAGGTTTACTATTTACACATTTTCTTAAGAAAAGGGGTAAGATCCTCGGAAAGCAACTCCCGACGGAACCCACACTTCAAGTCCATACACACTGTACTTGAGCGAAGAGCATTCCAAACTGGGATGACACGAACCGCAAAGAAGTTCTTTCTGCATTCCAGGCACGAACCTTGGACAGCAAGTTTCCACGGGGGCCTCGAGTATTGTGGGGAGATAGGGCCAGTTCAAAAGAGGGGAGATCCACTGAGAGAAGATTTCGCAGAATCTTGTAAGTTAGTATTAAATCAAATCTCAATCCCATAGTTCCAACAACTCAAGCCCTGCCTTGGATAGCCTTTCAGTGTGACCAAGATCCCGGAGACCAGGAAGTTTTTTGGTAAATTTACACTGGACAGATTCTATTAAGTCAATGTCTTTTGCAAGATAGGGGGACCACACCGGTGTGGCATATTCAAGGATTGGGCGGATGAAGACTTTGAATGCCCAAACTTTAGTTTTAATTTTTCCTTAATATTAATCGGTAATCATAAGTAAATATAGGGTCGAGAATGTTATTTCCGCGAGTTGGCCTATTGACTCGCTGTGTAGGGCCAAGAGGTGCAATCAACTCTAAGAATAGACAATGATGCGGATCTCAGGCTTGAGTGATTTCCCAATTTACAGTTGAAAGGTTGAAGTCGCGCAAAGATATGTTTGAATGCCCCGTGCTCAAGGAATCAGCTAAATAATGGGAAATTTCCTCGACAGCTGTATCAGATCAGCTATCAGGAAGATAGAAAAGGTTAAAAGTTGTGTATGAATTTGGTAGGGATATGACCATCCCCTCAACACCCTACGAGATATCAATTAGCACCACAGGGATCTCCACTCGGTGCAGAATTAACAAATCTCCCCCCGGCTACCCCTGTCGCGTCTCACTACAACATATCTGTTTAAATTGGCAACTATCGCATTTGTAATGTCACCATGTAGCCATGACTCCACTACAAAAATAAAATCAAAGCACTCATTGTTTACCAAATCTTGGAAGCAGCCGAGAATTCTATTTCGTAGAATGCTACGTACATAAAAGAGGCACAAGTAAAATTTGCGGCTATTGAACCTGTGGCAGAAAATGGCCGTATTGTCTCACTGTGGGTTTCCCCAATTACATCAGTCAGTTTTCCAAAGGAACATGAAGTGCAGCTAGTTGCTGGTGTAGCACCATCTTGCCCCTGGCGGCAAGCTGAATCTGGTATTTGAATGAGCGACTAGTTGATCGATGTCTCGGTTGGCCTTATCCAATCTTGGGAATAGACCAATCACAGTAATGCGTGAGTGGGGCATGCGACCCTAAGTGATGAAGTAAAAGCCGAGAGGATTAGTGCTATTCGGTTTGGTGAAAGTGACCCCACATTGTTGGAGCCCACGCAGATGATAAATGTATCGGACCTGTCACTGCTATTTGAAAGTTCGGGTAATCTTGCGGATAGGCCTTCCACTAGCATCCCGGAGTAGGTCCATGTTTGGGAGTTTATGTGGCAACTACCTCTTAAGTTTCGGACATTTGAGTCCCCAACGATTGTTTTGCGTTCAGTCCAGGGCTGTTGTGGTGTCGCACTGTTCAAGTTTGTGTAGGTACATCTGTCTGTCTCTTTTCTATTTGAATCATCTATAGCTGCAACTTCTGCATTCCTAGCGCTATTTTTCAATGTACACAGGGTTGATATGTTTGGAGTAAGATCCGACATAGCAATATCGCTTACAGTTTGCATTTCTGGTATCGCTTCGACGAGGGGACCCGTTTTGAATGGGCGCTTTTTACGATTTCGCCCAGAACATCCCCATTTGAAGGTAATGTTCTTTTCCATGCTTAGATCAATCCTTGGGATTAAATGTTGCTTCCCGGTTGAAGGCGTACATTCGTGGTCGACGTTGGTTGATAAAATCGTCATCAGACCAGTATTTGTTAGTTTAAGCTTTACATTAATATCGGAGATCGCCCCCGTTTTGATTTCACCTTCATGTGCGGCATTTCTTTGGATCGCATCCTGGCTGGTAAAGCCGGTTGTAGTTTTTTGTGTCAGCCACTATCTTCAGGATGTCTTCGACCTTCGTTTCCAGCTTCTCTTCTACCAACTTTCAATTTACATAATTACCAGTCATAATAACGTGCTATAAACACTATCCCGAAATCTTAGTACAGTGAAAAATCCCTCTCCATGATATGCTTCATTTTTGCGCCACTTACGGTTTTTGTTAAGACATCTGCTGCTAATTCATCCCCCGGCAAATATACTAATTCCAACATACCTCGTTTTATCTCGTCTCGTACAAAATTTGTCTGACGAGTATAATGTTTTGAAGATGAATTACCTCCAGTCCTCGCTAGTTCAATGGCGGATTTGGAATCCGTCTGCAACTGAATAGGATATTTTAACAACTCTGGACACAATTCTGACACAAGCCCTCGCACAGATATTAGCTCCTTAGCTACGTCACAAATAGCATTTAATTCTGCTTCACAAGTACTCATGGCAACAGTTTTTTGTTTTCTGGTTTTCCACATTATTGGTACTGTGCCTAAGAATATTACAAATCCCGTTACAGATTTTGACCCCTTACTGGAACACCATGCTGCATCAGACTGTGCTCGTAAAAATGATATTTTTTCCCTATCATAGTGCAAACCATATTTTGCAGTACCCGTTAAATACCTAAGCACTCGTTTCAGTGCACCCATGTGTATTTGGCGTGGGTCATGATTGAAACGAGCTAGGCTTGTTACTTGGCAAGACAAATCTACTCTGGTATAATTAACCAAGGAAGTTAGAGATCCTAATAGCTCCTGGTACTCAGTTTTCTTGATGCTTGGTGAATCTTTACAGTCGTCGATCTTTTGGTTTAGATCACCAACCCCATTCACAGACTTGCAGTCAGACATTTTAAACTTATGTAATAATTTCTCAACATACTGCTGCTGTGTTACAAATATTTCAGATGGTGATACCAAGATCTTTAAGCCCAAATAAAGCTGGTCTTCTACCTGTAAAATCTCTATCCTTTCTTTAATCTTATCCATTTAATAATCTGTGATTATAGGACTAGAGCTAGCAATCGCATCATCATCTACAAAAATCATAGCTACTATAAAACCTTCTATGGGTACTGATGTGTATAGATAATAGACGCAAGGGTCAAATTCACTACGAGTTAAGCCTATAGCAAGTAAAATGTCATTGAAAGTGTCATTCCAGTTTTTTCCACTTTGTGCTAAACCATATATGCTCTTTTTTAGACGACACACCTTCTGCCCTCCCCTCACCAGTGTCAACAAAACCTGGAGGTTGAGATACATATGTAGTTACTGGTCCGATAGGAGCCCATAAATATGCCGATACTACATCGTAAAAAAACGAGTTGATAACTCTTATACGCTGCAAAGCACAAAACAAATCTTATGGATTCAATTCGGACTATTTGGCTGTACGATAATTCGTAATCGACACCCTTTTTCTGGTTGTAAGCTGCTGCAACAAGGCGTGCTTTGTATTTGCGAATTGTTCCATCTAGGTTCAGTTTGCGCGCAAATACCCATTTAGTACGAATGACTTTTGCCTTAGGCGGACGGGGTACTAAGTCCCATACATCATGCTTACTAAAATTTCCTAATTAGTATTGCATAGCCTCAAGCCAAAACTCACTTTCGTTCCCAGCTACAGCTTCATTATACGTACGTTGCAAATGAGTATTGCTGCCCAAACTACACCCTGGCATTACATGCAAGTTACAAACTGGTATTGTTACAACATTTTCATTTGCAAATACATTACCGTCTTGGGCTACTTCACAAACGGTTTCACTATGGGGTGCACTCAGTCCTTGAAATACAACACAGTCCGCAAAATAATCCTCTGGATCCAACGATACAATTTGTCGTGCCTGTCCTTGTTCTTGTCGTCGTCTTTCAGCCATAATTTCCTTAGTGGTTCCTGGTGGTCTACCGCGACGTCGCCTTGGTTCTACTTGTTCAGCTTGCGGTTGTTGAATACGTTGGGGCTGATCTAGGTGAGGTGGAGGTTCTGGAGCATCATGCGGCTTTTCTGATTCGTTGTCGCTATCGGAAGAATCTTCTTCAATAACTGTAGGAGCGGAGTAATTTCCAGATGACTCTATTGAATGAAGTAGGCTTGAACCGGGAATATTTTCGGTGAAATGGACGTTTTTCGTTAAGACATATTTGTCATTCTTCGGATTATAAATGAGATACCCAGAGCGGTTGGTACCATACCCTATAAAGATTCCTGGTATGCCTCTCGCAGTAAACTTCCCACGCCGATAAGGTGGTTCCATGTAATAACACAGACAACCGAAAATTCGGTGATGTTTTCCACTTGGAATAGCTCGGTGCGGGGCCCATCTCAACATGGGAGAAGTATCATTGCCTAAAGAAGTTGTAGGAGTGACGTTGTGTAGGTAACAACTCAGTCCAATTGCGAATTGCCAATATTCGGTTGGTAGTTGACTCTGAGACAGCAGCGTCCTGGCTTGTCCAGCAAGAACTCCCAATCCACGTTCAGCGACTCCATTTTGAGAAAGACATTGAAGAGTTATCCGGATATGACGAATTTCTTTCTCATTACAAAATTGTTGCATAGCAGATGAGATCAGTTCTCTTGCATTATCCGATTTTTATGCTTTGGATTTCATGCCCAGTTTCATTTTCACGAAGTGCGGCAAAATGGCGGAATGCATCGAAGACTTCACTTCTATTCTTGAGGAAATAGGCAAAGTATCGACGAGAATAATCGTCCACTAACAAGAATGTGTATCTACTTCCTAGTTTGGATACGACTTCAGTTGGTCCCATTAAATCAAGATGGATTAATTCGGGTGTACTAGTAGTATAAATAACATGACGGCCCGTTATTGGAGTCGCCCGCATCTTTCCCTCAAGGCATGAGTGGCAATCTTGAATTACACCAGGTTTCACGTTGATATCCCTCAAAAGATTATAGCGACGAATATCTCCCATCTTTCGTTGAGAAATATGACCAAGACGAGCATGCCATTGCTCCCATGGAATAGTGATACTGTTACACGCTTGTGTTGGCAGAGACGGTGACGTGGTGTTCATTGATGAAGATTTCGCTGGTTGTATTACTGTTACTCCATCTAGTATATATGCATTCTCTTTTATGAAAGCTTCTGCTATGATGCGTCCATCACTTCCATACAAAGTCATTTGTCCACCTCCACCATCATACTTCATTCCACGCTGGTCAAGCATTAGAACAGACAAAAGGTTATCACCAACTTCAGGTGAATACAGCACATCTTGCACTTCAAGTATTGCATGCGGGGTTTCTATGTGAACAGATCCCTGGAATGTAGTCCTGATAATGCTATTTTTCCCGGCAAGTCCTATTGGTACATCAACCGGAACAGGATTATTCAGCCATTCGAAGTGAGTTGTCAAATGTGTCCCGGCTCCCGTGTCAGCATTCCAAGTATTTGGTTCGACATATTTCTCTCGTCTTTTGGTATGTTTTTTAACCATCCCAACTGTATTTGCAAAGAATACATATTTTGGCTTGGCACTGCAATCCCTTGTAGCTTGGAAAGCACTTGTGGTCAAGTCCTGTTTTAATGCAACAGTTCTTTGGTTAGTGGCAGACTCCGCTGTGAAATCTGGATTTACCAGTCGTGCTGATGTATTACCATATTTACCACCACGTCCACGTTTATTTTGGTTTCGTTTTAATGCTTCTGGAGGTAATGGTAAGTTATTGTCACGCATACGCTTCCAACATGACGAGAAATCGTGGCCCTTTAATGAACAGTATCCACAAACTTGTACAGCTGTATTGGGGGTTGTTGAGGTAGAAGCAGGTACAATTAGGTTAGGTTGCGTTTGCTGACGACTATTGGATTCCCACGCTTTTTAAATTTGTTGCATGATGGTACTGCATTAAAGATTTCATGCGTGAAAGGGAGAAAGTCACTTTCACGTTTCTTTTTGTCCCCAAACTCTAATAAAAGTCGTTCAGCTTCATCCAAGGTGACATCATTACGTATTTGCAAACTGTGTACCGTTTGTTGTAAATCACTTCCGTTGATCACTAATAAAGCGTAATAAACCAACCGGCTATCTTCTACTGTGAAACCAAACTGTTTTGATTCTTTACTAAGTAAACGAATACGCATAAAATAGCTCTCAACGGTTTCACCAGACCTCATACGAATTTTTGTGACTGCATCAAAAGCATCTAATTTTTGGCGTTGATTAAGTGGCCCATTTATACCATAACGTGCTTCTAACCGAGGCTAGACGTCTTTTGCAGTTTCTGAATCAGCAAACAGTTGTATATGTACTGGGTCCATACATGATGTAAGGAAAAATAGAGCTTCAGAATTGGCTCGTTTGTATGTGCGCCTAATTTCGGCAGCTGTATCATTACCTGGATCACCCTGCACGATTGCAACGTCGTATATAGCTTTCTTTTGTAGATATCTTTTGGCTTGTAAAGCCCAAGTTACGTAATTACGGCGATTTAAAACTTCAATCCCTTTGTAAATTTTAGTTTGGGATGCCATGATTGAGAATTGTAAAAGTTCAGTAAAAAAATGGTATAAAAAAGTTCAGTTCTTGATCACATTGGCATAATTACCTTGACACTTGAACAGATCTAGAAATCCATATTTGGACGGGCTGACATCTTGGCTTGCGTCATGGAGAGGGTATTCTAAAACTGCATAACCTATGATCTGCTACTACACTTGTGATTGAAGTAGAGGACATGAATCGATGATGTTGGGACAATGAGGACAAAAATTATCATGACTGGTGGATTTATTCGCTGATACCAACGTTGTACATATTAGAAAAAAGGGTGTACAGACTAAGCCTGTCTGGCTTCTCATAAAAAGTTGTAACAAGGGAAACAGTCCAAAACCCAACAAAAACGGGATAACAATTACTACCGAACTCACACGTACACTGCCAGCTCCTTTGTAAAGACTGGCTAACAAACGTTGCCTACAATAAAGACTAGCACAGCTATTGTTTGTGAATCAAAATGATCTTTCGTAATTGTTCTGACACTAATTAAAACTATTTTAATAGACTTTAATTAATATCTTTTAGAAAGATTATTAAACAGTGATGACTAAAAAAATATGTAAAAAAAAAGATACGATTTTGAACAAAGTTATGAACTTTGCTTTGAACTCAAGATAGATCAGATAATTGCCGGATTTAATACAAAGTCTATACGCATAGTTCCTGAAAAGTTTTTTTTTTATGGTGGATAGCATTTTCAGAAGCTGCAATGCCTGTTTAGGTTTTTTTTTTTTACCTTAAATCGAATTTCATACTTCACTAAAATTTATTAGATCTACTTAATGACCCCATATTGTTTGTTGCTTGTTTGCAGCAATATTTATTGGACGACACAAAAAAAAAGTCTAAATAGCGCAAACATTCTGTATTAAAGAATGGCTTTGTGATTTATTCTTTAAAAAAAGGGCTATTTCCTGCATCGTATTTGTGGGCAAACACATTCAATCTATAACGAGGGTCAAAAATCGGCAAACAGCAGAAACACACAACAAAAATTACTTAAGACAGAAATTTCCATGCACTGTCGCGAGGCAGCGCTCTCTCCCGTATCGCCCTCCTCGCTGGGACTGTTGTCCTTAGACAGCCAGCATCCAGTGTGACGCGAGGCAAGATCAGGAGGCAACGCATGGTGCGCAATCTCCCGTCCGCCGATAGTTGTCTTGTATGTTATGTTGGGAAATGGAAAAAAAACCCGAGTTGTTTGTGGAAGATGCTTCCGATTGAGTTCATCCGGCCAGAGTACCCAGTCCGGGAAAGATTCCCGACATCGTGGTGCCAAACACTCTCACCAGTTGTTGTCACAGGGAGCTGACACGGACAACAACAGACATAGATAAAGGGCGAAATCACCGTTATGCCAACTAATAAAGGTAATCGTTCATTTTTACTTCACATCAACTTTTAACTTTTTCTGCCAGACCGATTTGCTTTGGGTTGGATTCGTTTTACGTGGAAAGCTTCATTTATACTACACATACCAAGATTGCCACCCCACATTTACTGGGGGCTACAGGGAAGGGGCTAATATAACCCCAAATCGTCAAACCGCAGATAAACCAGACCACAAAAATTATCCAATTTCGATTTACAACCGCCCACTTTTTGAAGAGTTTCTGTTCTAATATAGACATACGATACGTCTTTACAATCACTGAAGTCTCCCCTTGCCTACCGCTAAGTTTGCTTTATTTCAAAACTTACTACTTTTCAGGCTGCTTACGAAACATTAAAAGTTGACAACGAAATAGCACTCTCCGCCTGAATGAAATCGGCTGCCATTGCTCTCGTATCGTTCGCGTCTAAAACTGCAGTCAAACCTTCCTGTGCGCTCATTGTCTAATGTACTACAGTAGCTATAGTAAATAAATGTCATGAGCAGCGAGTGTTTCTGCCTTTTTGGCTGTTTCGTGCAACCAAAAATCGAAAATTTAAACTCGAAATAACTCTTGGCTACGAAACTTGTGGTTACGGGCCAGTATGCTTTTCAAATATTATAGAAATAAGATGGGACTGCGGTTTTAGAAGCAAACGATACGAGAAAAATGGCGGCCGATTTCATTCACGCTGAAAGTGCTATTTCGTTGTCGACTTTTATTGTTTCGTAGGCAGCTTGAAAAGTAAGTTTTGGAATAAAGCAAACTTAGCAGTAGGCAAGGGGAGACTTCAGTGATTGTAAAGACGTATCGTATGTTCATATTAGAGCAGAAACTCATCAAAAAGTGGGCAGTTGTAAATCGGAACTGGCTAAATTTGCGGTCTGGTTTCTCTTCGGTTTGACGATTTGGGGTTATATTGGCCCCTTCCCTGTAGCCCCCAGTAAATGTAGGGCGGCGATCTTGGTATGTGTAGTATAAATGAAGCTTTCCGCGTAAAACGAGTCCAACCCAAAGCAAATCGCTATGGCAGAAAGAGTTAAAAGTTGATGTGAAGTGAAAATAGACCATTACCTTTATTGGTTGGCATAACGGTGTTTTCTTGCTTTATCTATGTCTGTTGTTGGTATGATGTTGTCCGTGCCGGCTCCCTGTGGTTGTTGTCATCGTTTTTCCCCGATCATCGTTGTTTGCCGATCGTCGCAGTTACCGATCATTGCTGACAATCTAAATAATCGTGAGTATGGCCGACGAAAAGACTGAACTTTCGTGAAATTAATTTGTGGTTGAGAGTTGTGGACTGGGTTGCAGTGCATTTTCTATAGCATTATTTGCTTTTGAAGAAATTCTGCACTGTAGTTATCGCGTGTTCAGCGTTAATTTTACCAATTTCCTTTGAGTTGGCTAATTAACTATTGTGGTAGGAATGTGCTGGCATGCTTTTAGAAACGTT
>JAHWFP010007601.1:0-17130 GCA_023313725.1 Lithobius niger
ACGAGTACCCCTCCAATGTTTGGTCAGACGGCAGTACAATTCGCAAAACTAAATAGTATTTTTTGTACTAGTCGGAAATAATTGGTTTTTACTAGCTGTAGTAGTAAAAAAATAATAATTTTCACAGAATTACTAGAAATAATTTCTTTTTGTTAAACATCACAAAACATCAAAATCAACGAGTGTTCGTCACACAGTTCGTCGATAAGTGTGGTGCCTTCTTTTTTTAATTTCTGTTTTTTTTTTTTTGTTTTTTTTTTTTCAGTGTCTATTTAACTACCAGCCGCCTTTTCCGTGTCTAATACCTGGTTCCACTCTGTATCGTGTGATTACCAAAATTAATGCACGTTTTGGCCGTGCATTTGCCAGAGCATGGTCATTAAACTATCCGGCCGAACCTACAACGGTATTAGGGGAGTAGACAAAATGGCCGCCACAAGTGGCCCGTTTCATTTCTTCGAGCAAATCGTATCGGTGAATTTTTGCACAGCGAGTCCCGCTATCTACTGCCAAATAGCGGCAACTGACAAAAAGCTTGGTAAGTCACTAATAACTTAATCTCGGTAATCACCCGGGAAATAGCTTACACGTACAAATAAATAAATTTCCGTATAGCCTTTTGCCACACAGCTGTTAAATTTCTCTCCTCCACACTGCTCTTCATTAAATAGCGACATATTCGTTTATCCAGAAAGTGGCTTTGTACGTACTGAAGGTGTCGCCCTCGGTTGAGAGAAAGTGGCAACAAGACAAATCAATCGCATCAGCGGCATTTCCGGCGGCCGTATTGTCCAACCCAGTCGTGTAGGCTATTTTTCAGTAAGAACCGACCGGTACCGCAGTAAAGCCCTGACCAGAGTTTAAACAATGGTTGATTGTTGCAGCCGTTCAGCAATAACATAAAACCCTTTGTTATGGAAGGATAATGCACGTCTACGACAATGGAAGATTAGTATAACAAGAAGTACGCGCGCGCAGAACAACGAGTTAATAAATTCTTGGTTGACTCCAGAGAACCATTTGATTAAACAGCCTCTTAATCGGGACAGCTATTTTGATCACAGATAGCGTATTAGCAAAGTGGAGAAAATAGCATTACAATAATTGGTTCCAATGTTTGCTGTTAACGCCTCTCCAACAGTTAGTCAAAACCATGAAAGGTACCTGTTGGAGTGAAATGTGAACTGAATACCAAAATATCATCCAAATCGATCACTTAAATTGGCTTATCTGAGCTAGCAATATCAAGTCATACCTAAAATCAACGGTATTGGGGTAGCCTATCTTTTTCCTAATGAAATCCTTTGCCAACACACAAACAAGACTTTCTGTTGTCAACTCATTCAACCCAGCCGATATGCACAATTTCCCAAGCTTTTTGTCTCATGAATATTAGTATTCAACACTAGAAGTCGGTTAATGTTTCGATAAGAAAAGAAGCAGCCACCATTATCAGGAGTGTATCAAGAAGGCGATTAGCGTCCGACGAAGGAGTGTCGTTTCCCTAACGACGCAGTTGTCGAAACACTGAATTTCAAGGTCTTGTGTTCTGCGAACAGTGCGGTAGCCTCACAAACTAAAGACTCGTGCAGATGGAAGGAATTCTCAATGGTCAGCGCTCACCTCTAACATAATGTGATTCGACTGTCGGCCACCTTGAGGAGTTTGCAAATCCAAGTCTTAAAAAAGGGTAAAAAATAAATTACGTTCTAATGGATAGTTTTCGAAGATATAAAAAAGTGTACCATTAAGCAGCTGGCTAAGCGGCCTCGTTTTACTAGCCTCGTCTAGTGACATCTTTGGCCTAACTACCGTGTTCAAAAGTAAACACGGTAAAAATTAAAATTAAAAATAAAAACATTTTTATCACAGCAAGGTTTCACGTGGAATAAACACTGCAGCAATAGTGTGTGGTATCTGAAGCCTACGCAGGAATTTGGAAATCAGCCACCGGCGAAAATCGTACACTAGAAATAACGCAGTGCAGTAAGCACCTTTACGCACTTACGTTTCATTAAGTGGTGTGACCCGGATTCGAACCGGCGACCATTTCATCACCAGATCACGACCATACCGCCTTTATCGAAATGGCCAGTTGTCCACTGCCAGGCAGGTGACTCGTTGATGGCTTGTTTCCGTTTGCCTTTATATTAATATTATGCGTCTATTTATTGCCTATACAGGAAAGCTTATTCCCGAATAAGCTTTCCTGTATAGGAAATAAATAACTGACCTTACTTTAAACATCAAATGAGTTCTGTTTTTTTCTGTTGTTAATTGTAGGTTTCAGTGCAAAGTCACCTTTATTAATAACTTTCACAGTATCAGATCACTTGTAGACTATTTATTCTTTTATAAGTTCCATTGACGTAGTTGGTCGCAGAAGTCGACCCAGTGTTCTCTTACCGGGTCCACCACTTGACCACTGAGCTGTACTTACTCACCTTGTTTGGGGTCCATCCCTTCATAAGATTCGCGTAGAACGTTGGCACTTTGTTTTTTATTTAAACTTCTGCTTTTCAAGCGTCTACTTTTTAAAACTTCTGTTTTTTTTTTCAATTTATGTTTTTGCAATTTCTGCTTTTTTAACTTCTCCATAATAGTCGAATGTTGATGCGAAGGAGCCCTAACGTCAGTCATTTTACTAAATACGCAATTTCTCCGGAATTTCTTCCCAAACAAATTGGAGGAAACTTTTCTATTCTTTAACTTCCCCCCCCCCCCCCCAACGCCCATCTCAAGTCATTTGCGTTGTACAGGCTGAAGCTGAACAAAATAAGACAGGGGTCGTTATTTTTTCCGTAGTATCCTGAGTGAAACGAAACTCAGTCTGGATGCACACTATTTTCAAAGCCACCACGTTAGTAACATTACAACTGAGCGTCCTACATTTTGCAGATTCAAGTGAAAAGTCTTCCGAAATAAAAAAAAATGCCATCGAACAAAAAAGTTTAATGGCCCTCCAATCATAATTAATGAAGACATTACCAAACACGTATTGTTGTTAAGACTTCTGAAACGTATTACGGTATTGGTGGGGGGGGGGGGAATTGAGGCTTAATGGAGCGTCGACAACTTGGTCATTAGCCCCAACCTCAGTCACAGTGCAGTGGTCTGGGTTGCCACTGCACCACACATTACAGAGATGTTATTCAAACCCTTAATCTAAATCTTGTCATACATCTGTACCTCCTGCAAAAATTGAAAAACACCGGACAGGAGGACAGACTTATCGCCCAATAGGTGTCCTGTCCTGTCTGTCTGTCCTGTACGATATTCGTTCAAATGCCATTGCATACGGAGGTGGACGCAACGTGGTGCGAATTGGTTGGGTTTCAAACATAAATTTTTTCAGTATTAGGTTGTCTTCTGATGTAATTTTATGAAGAAAAAGGGAGGAAGGTGCAGTGTAAACTGAACAACTTTTTTTTCATTGTTTAAAGTTAGAGGGGGGAGTAAAGTAATATGAGGGCAAAAAATACTTTCAAGCTTGAAATGTTTGGTGCAGAACTCCCGTTTCCAAATTATGGATCTGCTCCTGGCTACACCACTAACGTAATATGCGTGTGAAAAGAATTCGGCTATTTTATAGCGAAAGTGTGTTTAGTATGTATATTGCTCAAAAATTGCCGAAATGTTCATTTTTGTTGTCTCTCAAGTACTAATCAATACAGATGCAAACCTATTAACGTTTAGTTGTATTTTTGACTTAAATGTCCGACTGCCTGAGCGGGAGTTGAACCCAGGACCTTGGAGACCAAAGGCCGTAGCTGTAGTTTACCGCTCGACCATACTGACACGGCCAAGACTGGCTGAACGTCTGCCTTTTGTCTTAAAGGTCCCGAAGTAAGTTCCAGCTCATGCAGTCTGACATTTAAGTCCAAAAGGTAACGTAAATAGGTTTGCATGCGTATTTATTTATCACTTTTCGAGCCTCCGGCTTCCCGTCCGGTTAATTATTTTCGCAAGCACAGTACCTATTTTCCCCGCAATTGTCGGCTGCGCGTACAACCGTATTAGCATTCTGCGGGATCGTCCGTAGAGTAATTGCTTCCACAGACCGGAATTTGTAATTCATTCGGATTCTCGTTTGAAAAAAAAAGAGAGATACTACCATTCATGTCAAAGGTAACTTCGCGTCCCTTCGAAATAGTGGGGAATTTGTCTGCAGAGCCATTCGCCGCGTGCAGGAAGGCTGAAACGCAGGCGCTTGACCTTAGCCTCTAACAGAGGTTGAGATTACTGGTTAGAGATATAAATTGCCCGGTTTAACATGTGATTATGTAATTATGGTGGACAGACTTGAGTTTAGAGGAAAAATGAGGAGATAGTAGTTTTTGCGTGGTGCTCTTGCAGTCATATAGCTCACGTCGACTTGAACGTTTTCAGTAACAACAAATACATTTGATTAAACTAAGAAACACAAATGGCCAACATTCTGAACATCAAAGTATGAACACCAAAGCACTGATCAATAATGACGAAAAAAATACACACGTGATCATGAATCGGGGAATGAACCTGGGTCTTTGGCTTAGGCTGTTAAAGTTCACTATACGCTAACGCGGGGACGTAAATTTTCTTTCGTCATAATTTCTGCTCACTCGTCATTCTTTTCTGTTCACAGCGTTACATTTTGTATAAGCAGAAGTAAATAATTTGTGCACATTAGTAACGCTAATGAACCAATGTTTCACAATTCTGAACGGCATCAGTTTTTCGTAAAATACTACACCCAAACAACTTTGAAAATACCTTGAGCAAATTATGTAAATCTGTCGGTTTTCGTGTGTGATTTTCAGTATGTTTGTGAAACTGTACAATTTATTGTCACCGTGCACAATGCACATGTTTCGCTCAAGCTGGAAGAATTTCTTAGTCAGTTAGCCTCAAGGAAAGCGCAGGGAAGCTCTGGGGTACCTTGGGATGGTATCTCCTAGGAGTTCCATAGCTAGTTCGATTTGTACTGCTAAGAACAACTTGGTACCAGATTTCATGCTTTCAGCTCGACCTGCAAGAATTTGTGGTCAAGCCTCTGGGAGGGGAAAACGGGGGGCGGGGTGCTGGGGGGCCCTGGGGAATTTTTCATGGGGGTTCCATGGCTGGTTCGATGTTTACTGCAAGAATCACTTGTGTACCAGATATTCAAGCTTTTTGCACCATCAATCAGCAAGCATTATTTGATCATTAGCCTCACGGAGGCGGGTTGTGTGCAGGTACAAGTGGGGGAGGGGGGGGGGGACCTTAGGGTTACCTCTAGGGGTTTCTGTTGCTAGATCAAGTTGTAGCCTACTGTTAAGAATAACTTGTGTACCAAATTTCATTTTTAGCAGTGCAACTATCATTTTCAGCAGTGCAACGAAATTTGATATTTAGCGTTATTTTCTCTGGTGGTTGAACGCTCGTGAGATTTTGTTTTCTGCAAAGATGAAACCCTCCACATGTGTTACATCGTGCAATGGCAGCTGCTATGCGCAACACATGGTCAATATTGTGATCGAGTTTGACGTTGGTCATCCTTCTACTTGATTTTAAATTAAGTACATAAGTTCAAAGAAACAGAAAATACGTATACACTCAAAACGTTGTAAATAATTTTAACTGAAGTCAGATATTTGTCAACAGCGAAAAAACACAAGAAATGACGTAGTCCATACTACATTATGCTCGAATGAAACGTACCATTTCCAGAATGAACATGAAATGAAAAATCCCAGTAATTGAGAATGATCGTGACTATAATGAAGCAGAAAAAGTGAAAAGATTACGAAACAAAACCCACAATGTGAAAGAACTCACCAAGTTTCAGTCAATCAAAGTAGTGATAGCGGAACAAAAATGAGCGCCACCAATTGCTACGTGGTATACCAAACCTAACAGAAAAGTTTTCTCCTTAGAAAGTAGTGATATCACAACAGCCAACTATTACTTCAGAAGTTAAGCTAATAATCGGTGGGATTAGCTTGGCGGTTGTTTGTTGTTGGGGGTGATATCACTACTTTTTAAGGTGAACGCTTTTCGGTTAGGGTTGGTACACACGCAGCAACTTGGGGATCCATTTTTGTTCTGATATCACTACTTTGATTGGCTGAAACTTGGCGGGTTCTTTCACCCTTGTGGGTTTTTTTTCTGATGTCACTTATTTTGTATTTTTTCTTTCTTTGGTGGATTTTTCATCAACACTTTAAATGACGTTAAAGTGATGTGTATCGCCGCTGTATGAAGGTCATTATTATTATTATTATTATTATTATTATTTGGTTTGGAAAACGTGGAGGCAACGGTGGGTTAGTTCATTTCACCTGGAGGGATGCTTGCCTTGACCACAAATGGCACACTTCATTTATTTATTTTTTCCCAATTTTTTTATTGTTAAGACACGCGAAAAGACTGAAACTTCTTTTGATCGGGAGACTTGGGTCGCGTGACAACCTGAAAGTCAGTATTAGTGACATAGGTTAACGTTTTCTTGTTGAAAAAAGGTGTCAATAACGTTGATATTTGCCTAATTATTAAACACGGATGCAAAATGGTTAATTTCAGTAAATAAATTTTTCTGTGCGGTGAATAACCCTGACATTTTGGTAGATAGTTATAGTTTAACCATGACACGTGTCTTTTGCAGGTCAAGGGCAACGCATATTCAAAAGTTACCAAACAGTCTCAATAAGTGTTAATAAATATGGACAAAGCCCATTTGGCTTTCAATTGCAGTACTATTTTATGGCTAAAGTTACAAGATTGGATTGTTGTTGTTGTTGAATAACACTTTGCTTACAACAGTGAAACACGAAGCACGACAACAATGGCACGAACGAAGAATTATTGCTTTTGCCATTGATAAATAATGCGAATTAAGTTGACTTTTAGCGTAAACCTGCTAATGGAAACTTAATAAAATCGGCCCCCCCGGGCGAAAAAAAAAAGAACGTAAAACTGTTTTTTTCTGTTTTTCACGTCTTAATTGCTAACAACTTAAAAAAAATTGATTTTATCAATTTGGATAAAAAAGGTGTGATATCTCCTTAAAATAACACTTGTTAAGGATTCCCACCAAGCTTTTCGGCCGTTTAAAGTCGTGATATCAAACGCCAAGCTCATTCACCACGTTAATCCCCCCGACTAAGACTTCAAACGTTAAGTGAAAAACCTGATAATTGCGCAGTAAGAAATTTTCATATTTCTCATCTACCCTTCGAACTTTTACTCGGTGAGATCACTTGGTGAAAGAGCTTAGCGTTTGACATCACAACTTCAAACGGCCGAAAAGCTTAGCGAGAACCTGTAACAGGCTTTGTGTTGAGTATATTGTGTGTACCGATGAAGCTACTATTAAAGTAAAAGTTTGTTAAATTTTTTAAATATGTCCTTTTGTGGTCAAACTAAGCCCCTCTTCTATGTTTGTAAAAAGGCAGCAAGCTTCCTGCATTTTACCTAAATACACTTTTTTATTTCTGCAGGTAAATCGGTGTTTGATTTCGGACGGTGCGGATACCGTGTTAGCTAAATACCAGAGACTGCTGTGTCTCTTTATGGTACATTTCGTAATGCCCGTAACTCTTATAGATCCATCACATCTAAGATCGCGTGGCTTGTGCAACTACTATTTTATCTCCTTTCTCTTTGGGTATTAATTTCTTGTAAATTTATGCGGACCAATGAGAGGCGCCCATTTCAAGGCGGAATGATACACCCAGCAACAGGTGAAAATTTTTCTGCGAATCCGGCGCGAGACCGGCGCGTGGCCTGCCGTCAGGTGCATCGAAAGAGGGGAGGGGGAGGAAGATAGAAAAGGATGGTGTGGGGAGGAGGGGGAGCCGCCGGAACCCGGACCGGGGGCGGGCGGCGGGGGAAGAAGAGAGAGAGGGAAGGCGGAAGCGGCACCTGCCGGCAGGTTCCGTTAGTTTCAAGACCTACATTCTATGGTAATGAAGGGGGAAAAAGAGTATTTATTGTAGTATGGAGCGCCGCTACGTCTGGGAAACGGCAATTAGAATAAATAAAGCGAAACGATATAATAGTAATGAGACGATTTTTGAATTACAACGGAATAATTCCTAGACTGCATAAGTTCTTTTTTCTCCTAATATTCATCTTTATTATAAATTGTGGGTTTGTGGTTCTGAGCGGGATCGCTAGGGCCGTGCCTGCAGGGGGGGGGGGGCAGTGTTTAGTCATTTACCTATCTTCCACCTCCCCCCACCCAAAGTCTAACAGGGGTGCCAAATCCACGTAATAAAATGAGCCGCCCGTGCCATGCGGGTGGCTCAAGTTGGGTTACCCGCCGATGCACCAAAAATGAAGCTAGTAGTATGGATGGTGGAAAGATCCCTTAACCGCAGCTGCTGATGGCAAACCAGCAATCGCTAAGCTGGTTACGAGGCTAGACCGAACGCAAGACAGGTGTAGCTTGGCATAGCAGACACTTCTCTTCTAAGGGAGGAATAGGAGCGTCTGGCGGTGCGTAATCTGAACTGTAGGGGGACCATTAAATGACAAACGTCCTAAAGCTTCCCCCAATAGGAACTGCCAGAAACTCGCTGCCGGAATATATGAAAAATGAAAGTCTGAACTGGTGCGTTTCGCGAGAAACTACAAACATCCAACAGCCCCAATGATCAAAACTTCCGGAAACTCATTGCTGGCGTATACGAAGAATGAAACTCCGAGTGTGCTCTGGGTGTGCGTATACCATACAATAGGCAGGGTAACGTGTCCGCTCTGCCCGCGATATTTCCGTTCTTGTCTCCAAATTTTAAGTCTTCACCTTTTGCAATGGAATCGTTAAGGCGTGTTTACGCCACGACTCGCCTTTGCATTCCCGCAGCTAGAATTTAATTGCGATGGCAAAGGTGTCATTGCCATGGTAACAAAGCTACCTGGATTGGCTAACCCGACACCGTTTTTAGTGAATGTTTGCAGTCTTGTAAGCCGTGACAATAAGATAAAGAATTCCTCCTGGCGAAATAGTTTTCCCAGTCGCTTTTGAACTCGCTTTTGTTGACTGTTTTCGTTGCGAACCGGCAGATCTGAAACCGCCTCCATGTTGGAATTTCAGATGATTTCTAGCTCTCAGCTGCGTCGAGAATACAAAGGCGATTCGTTGCGCAAGCGCCCGCCCCCCAGAGTCGATAGGTGATTAGAGTAAAGAAGCCAGGTAACACAAAACTGCGGGTTATTTCTCAATTCACAACCTCGCGCATCGGATGTTCAGCCGAGCAAAGAAATAGTTCCAGGTTAAAATATCATTACCCGGCAGAGATATGTTAATTCGACTTTAAACTTTGATCACCCGTGGCTTTTTTAATTTCAACTTTAACGTAGCTCTGCCTCGATATATTTTAAAGTGGGACTATTTATTTTAAAGGTATATCGGGATCAAGGAACAAAAGTATATGGAATAATTCTTATTAATTTCGCAGAATAGAACAAACATATGGTTGAAAGCCGTATGAAGAGAAATTAGGTGGAGTATGGAATTTCGTATTAACAGATTTGTTTAACAGATATACTCAAAATAATGATACAAATAGGAAGAGCGTTCATCTCAGAAGATGTTACATAGTAAACATCGTGTTTATGGTAATGTTGGTTCGGTTGAAACCACACTCTTGTTATAAGGCCAGGAATCGTCTCAAAGCGAGACCAGGAGGTTACCAGGGACCGATGACCTTGTACTGTCATCTTTTTTTGGGTCCCAACCAGGTTGCATGGCGCACCCAGCAGCGTCAAATGATTAATGAAACGATAGTGGCGTAATAAGTTGGCTTATTTATTGTGTTCTTACTATGTTGTGACTTATCTTTATATTTGAAAACAAATTGTAGCACAGATGGAGGTAACTATCATAATTCGTAATTACGTATCTCTTGAAGGGAAGCTAAGTATGTGTTTCGTGTTCATATAGACCGAAAGCAATAAACGCCATAATGGCCAAAGAAGAACGATAATTTTGGTAGGACAAGAAACATCAATAGGCCATTTTTCACATTACAAATCTAATTTCGGTGCAGGCCAAGGATTAAACGAGGGAGACGGCCATGCTGGAGAAAGTGACGTCATACTCACTCCACCTGTCATAGACGCAGCTTGCTTTTTTACTAAAATAAATGCTTTTTTCGTCGTTTTTATTTATGAATTTGTTCTTTAATTGTGACAACAACGGCTAACAAATGTAAACAGAAAACGTTTATTTTTTTAAAACTTCGTTGTGAGCAAATCCACTAGTCATTAGTCATGTGCTTCCTTGCGAACTCTGATTGGCTGTTGGGCTACTTGGCGACAGTGGTTAATATGACGTCATACCCTAAAGCGAATCATTCTATTCTTTGTAAAACAATACTATACCAGAACTCGGGAATGAACCATCTTCTCTAGTCGTTCCATCTTTGATGATGGCTGCAGAGGGCTACGGATACGGAGGTTGCAGGCTTCAGCTAGCTGCAAGGGGCACTCGATAAACATGGAGATTTAAAAAAACACGACGTTTTTACGCAAGCCAATGAGAGTGCGTGTCTTAGACCTAACAAAAAAGTTGTTTTCTCTAATCCACTTCTTGGAACTGCAGCAACTGCCAACAAAGCAACGCAATTGGTTTACATATTTAATTCATAGTGACACGTGTATTGCAGCTGATTAATGGATTCACCACGACTGCATCGACAAACACGTCCTTGGTCCAGTTATAGCGCCGAGAATTACCAGTAACAACAAATGTTCGCAGCACAGGAAAAAATTATTTACATTTCTAGTTACAAATTTCAAAATGTTCTTGCATGTTATTTATTTGAGATCATGTAACTGACTTCACACCGTCACTCTCAAACTGCATTTTTCTTCTGCTGCATACATGTTTTTTTTTACAAAGACGTTTAGCCTGGGGCGGCCTAAGATAAGGTTTCCTTGGGCGGGCTACCACGGATTGATTTTTGATTTTTTTTCGGTTTTAAATAGTACCCCCCCCCCCAAAAAAAAATATATATATCCGTCTATAATTACGGAATTTCATCTACATACTAAAGCCCAAGGACCTTCACTAAACCACTAAACCTTGACTAAACCATGCGCAATGGCTGTTTGCCATGACGTCACCATGAGTTAGCCAATGACGAACGAGAATAATGGCTGTTTGGCCGTCTGATTGGACACGTGATATGCACGTCACAGCAAACAGCCATGGCGCGTGGTATAGTGTTTAGCTTGAAACGCTGCGTATATTTAAATTTTAGCATTTTTATTCAGTTTTTATGCCATTATTTTTACCTCATTTTTGGTTTTGAACCCCCTTCCCCAAACCAGCACCAGGGTGTTGCCTGGTCCAACTGACCCTCAATCGCCAATGACATTTAACAACAAACGACGTTGTGGGTTTAAATAGCACCCATTTTATCGAGTGGAAAAGAAGATCGGTAATCAAGTACCGTGACAAAGGAATGCAATAAAATGAAGGAATAACGTCCCAAAACAGACCAGATTTAAAGGCAATTCGACAGTTTTAAAATATTTAAAAAACGACAGAATCCAGATTTACTGACAAAATAGCAAATCATGGGCGGTAACCTTCGTCTTACAAACGCTGGAACGAAGATGATACGAATTTAAAAATGAAATCCTTCTATGCAAAACTCAGAACCAGGAGAGATTAATGTCAATATCCTCAATAAGTGGGTGGATTTGCTGTAGGTAAATATCTTTAAAATGTCAAACTGCTTTTAAATCTCTCGTTTTGACATGTTATTTATTTATTTTAGTTCCTTTGTCACAATGCTCGATTGCTCATCTTCTTATGCACTTGATAAAGAGACTGTTTGTCCCCGAAACGTCGTGTATTGTTGTATGTGCACAGTGCTGGCTTTTCTTAGGTTAAATCTGTTGTTGTGCTGTTTTCTGTATCCTGCTGTTAGCTTGCACAGTGTATCTAATTCGGTGTAACTAATTACCAAATCACATAGTCCTCGGTCGCAAGTATTGCAAATTTTAATGCAAACAATAAGCCCAACACCCAGCCTGATTCTGTGAGAAAGTAATGCATTCTACACTAATCTGACGAAGAAAGAAAAAATAGCTACCTATACTGGGATCCGAATCCAGGACCTAATTCTTGTGGCCGTCAGGTAACCACTGCAGCCTAACTGGCACACAAACACGGAAGCTCCGTTGAGGTAGCGTTCTTAGTTCAGACTGCGCCCGTCTAAGGAATGTACCTGGTTCGAGTCCTCAGTAGGAGAAGATGTCTTTTTTTTCTAGGATAGTGGACATTGTGCACTTATAGGTACAATCATTAATTCCGACTGTTTTGCAGCATTTTCAGCTTTATATTTTGTTTACCTTATTAGTTTTTTTTTTAATAATGCTTCACTTGTGGTTACAAATCAAAATTATAAAAAATTAACATTGTTTCCTGGAACACAGTTTTCTTTTAAATAATGCCAGCTAAAACAGGTAATCGTCGTAGTCATTTTATTTTGTCATTTTATTAGTGCATTTTCAGCTTTTATTTTGTTTCATTAAGACCGCCTGCGCACTGAGCGACTTGGCCGCGCGGCCAGGTCGCTGCAGCTAATGAGAATGCTTACCGTTTATGTAAAGTCATGCACTAATCATTTTCATTAGCTGCAGCAACCTAGTCGCGCGGCCAAGTCGCTCAGTGCGCGGGCGGTCTTATTAGTCTTTTTTAAATAATGCTTTGTTTGTAGTTACAATATCAAAATTATTAAAAATGAACATTGTTTCCTGGAACATATTTTACTTTTAAATATAGCCAGCTAAAGCAGATAATCGTCATAGTCATGACCTCGCAAAATGATATGTTTTCGATAGCGCATGCAGTTGAAATTTGTAGTGTAATTGCTTCGTACATAGCCTAAAGAAATATCATGCGAGTCGTAGAGGCTATTGTATAAAACATCTAAATTCAGAAAGACACTTCATCATTACAAGACATTAACCGTTCAGACATCATCACATACAACTAGACCTGTCAAAGTATTATTAAGATATACACATTACATGACATCTCAATCATCGTGGCTACAACATAAAGATAGGTTTGGGCAATGAGGAATAAGATTTTTGCATGTTTGATTCGGGTGTAATCATCCCCCACCATCATTTTTTTTTGCTGCACCTGACCTATCGAGTGCTACAGTTAAAACGCACCAGGTCTTCTACCCTGTATTTTTCTTAACATGAGAGTATGATGGTGTGTCTGGCTCAAGGTGTGTTTTCTTCAATTGCTTCTCCGCCGTGTGATTATAGCCACACGAAAGGAGGCAACTGCTGATATTTCACCATAAGTCAAGCTTTGATAGCTCAGCGCCGACCCCGACAAGGTTATGAGGCCAACGCGGCTACGTGGCATCGACGTGATTGTGGCCACGGGCTGAGGCGAAACTTCATTTTCGTTTAGCTTTCGAGAAACAATTACCACAAGTTGGGACGGCAGAGGTATACCCTAACAAGATTCTGATCAGTGGTGCAGTTTTTTGCTTTTTGGTTTTTTGCCATTAGTATGCCGGTCGGCACTTTGAAGCATAATTGTAACCTGGCAACAAACAACATTTACACGAAGTGTGCCAATCTCATTGGCCATTATCAGTGAGGACAATCAGTTACTGGGCTGGAATTTTTTTAGCGATATACATGCGAGAGGTTTGAAACAACGTGACAGTATGTCACTTCGACGGTTCGTACGATCGTGTTTACTTTCGTTTGCAGATAGGCGGTGTTTTGCTTGATGGGTATTGTTTCACCTTCGTTTTCGATTGAAATTTTGTTCGACATTACGGTTTAGGGCTTTTGCGTGCTAAAGTATGTGATGGAATGAAGGAAGTAGACGATTTATAGACAGGTCTGCCTCGTCTGTCATCTCAAAGACCGTCGAAAAAATTGACGACTGCCATTTAATATCTGCTTTCCTTTTTTTTTTATCGATGGAATGAGACCTCCCATTTCTAGTAAGCCCCAAGAGAAATAAATACTAAGAACAATGTTGGGTCGTAATGTAGGTTATGCGGGAAGGTAAGTCACGAGCTGTGGAATAACGGCATACGTGACGTCAGCTACGGAGAATGCGTTCGGAACCATGATTATGTGTGGTTACAGAACAAGGACAGCTTAGGGGCCATTCGGAAACCATGTACTCGTATTGAAGGGGAGGAGGACGAAATCTGTCAATAAGTTGAGGACAAAAGGAAGGGAGGAATACTCAAGGAACTTAGACCACCAAAGAAAATTAATGTTAATTTAGTGTACTAGTATTTTCAAAACATAGACACGGATGGGTTTTTTTTTTTATTTATTAAAAAAAAAATCACGTAAACTCGTATTTCGCCCCACTGGAAAATTTTTTATCCTGGTTTCGTCTACCTATTTCACTGAAACAAGTCGATATCACTTACTCCACTAGCGTCGTGTCTGACTTCGCTAGCAGGGTCGGATTGGGAGGGGGTGGGTCTCCCCGGGAAAGGCAAATTGGGCCCCCACTTTCTCCGCAGTTTTGGGCACCCGCCCCGGTTGTGCAGTGGTTAGAGCGCCCGGCTAGTAAACGGGTGTCCTGGGTTCGAGTCCCAGTCGGGGCAGTAGTCTTTTCTTTCTTTCTCAGACTAGTGTATTGTGTATTCTCACCACAAGGCCAGTCTTTAATGCAGACTGCTTGCTTCATTTTAGTCTTCTGTACAGCCGTACCGGCTGAGAAGACTATTGCAACGACTTTGTCCGTCGCTTTTTTCAACTTCACAACGATACCAGATAGAGACGTCCACTGTTTACAACGGTAGATTCAGTGTGAGAAGTTAGTTAAATAACATGGCAAATTAAATCATCGTTACTTCCTTATAGCTAATAGCCTTCTTCGATGTAACTACATAAAATAGTAACATTGGTTCTTCGAATTGAAATCATAAGAATACGTAGCCGTAAAGGCGAAAGAATTTTAGCCTCGTTTAAAATAAATCTCGTCGCATTGTTGCATGAATGAACAGGCTTAGCGTCGAACCGAATTGTTAATTAGGCCTATCTGCTGCTTACAAAATTATAGCTGCAATTAAAAAAAATTAGGCCCAAAAAAATAAAAATTAGGCCTATAATCACGTTGCCACGGCAACGTCAAGTTTGGCTACATCAACAGCAATATATTATGACGTCTCTCCACATGTTTGCGTATATTCTGTCACTTCCCTACTACCACTGATCTATATAGGCTACGTTGCGTGTTACGTTGTAGCACTGTAACTGTGTGCCCGGAGGACACCGTCTTGCAAAATTGAATAGGTTTACTGTACAAACCAAATCTCCGTTAGCTCCTCACGAAATT
Source organism: Lithobius niger (assembly GCA_023313725.1). NCBI lineage: Eukaryota > Metazoa > Arthropoda > Chilopoda > Lithobiomorpha > Lithobiidae > Lithobius > Lithobius niger. Next base: position 15,314 of record JAHWFP010007601.1, read on the forward strand.
AAAACTGCAGGTAAAAATTAGGCCTAAACGCTAACATTTACGTCTAAAATGTAAATTAGGCCTAAAAGTCATACATTTTAAACCGGCAATTGTGATGGTTGCTGCTTTTATATTATAAAACACAGATACCTGCATTGCAGTGCATGATAGAGGTGTGCGCCTCTACATTGGAAGTGGCGGAACTGTACAGAAGACTGGTTGTGACTAGGTAGTCGTTGCAGCCGCTTGTTTTATAATAATGATAATAATAATAATAATACATTTGTTGTGCCGATAATGCACAACCGGTCAGGTAATGACGCGGTAAAACCTTTGCGTGTTAAAATATACAATTGTGTTATGTAACCCCCGAATTACTATGCGTTGCGTGTGAATTGTGACCAGTTAGCTGCTCGCAAAATGTTTCTGAAGCGCAAAAACCTGCTGCGTCGTTAGTAAATGTCAAGATGGATTCAATGCGCGCTCAAATTTCTGCCAGTATTAATTCTCAGCTGAACTCCAAATTTGATAGGTTTCCAACAAAAATTCTTCAAATCTGCGGATGCTTTCTTTGTCTGCTGAAAAACTAAAGTCGGAAAAACCCCCTCGTCGCAACGGGCGTAAACGCCATCCAACGATGCGCTACGAAAGCAAATGGACAAAGAAACAAGATGCGATGACGCAACCGAAAAGATGAGCCACAACGCTGTCTCGAATGCAACTCTAGTTGTTTACATTTGTTTCGCTTCATTTTGTCAACAGTGTAACTTATGACGTGACGCCCTATAATAAACGTCAATCGTCGAGCGAAGTAAACGAAGTCAACAGTGCGAGCGAAACGAGCGTTAATAATAATAATGATAATAATAATAATAACTTTTTTATTGCTAAGACGAGCTCGAAGTTCAGTTGAACCTGTTTGAGCGGCAATACACAGACAACAAACAAATACACATACTGTTGGTTAAATTCACAAATCTGTTGCATAAAAATTAACTAATAATTATACTTTTAAAATAGATAAAACAGTGTTATTATAAATAGTTTAAAAAAATTAATGTATATGGAATCAAAGTGTTACTGTCTCACACGTCATTTATTAAAAAAAACATTATGTACAGTAAACTCCACAAAACGCAGAGTTTAAAAAAATTAAGAAATACTATTGACAGCAGTAAAGCTTAAAAATACTGAATATAAAAAAAACACATTATAGTTAGTTATAAATATAATTATTTACAGTAAAATACCTGTTCTAAGTTAAAATTGAATAAATACTCATTAAATTGCAAAAACAAGAAATATTGACAATAAACAATAACATCGGCACTAGAAATAGACAGGCTTGATTTACCCCAATAATAATAATAATAAAAGTTTGCTGCAAATTTGCAACAGGCCTGGAATGGACCATAAAAGCCTAACCTAAGCTAAAAAGAAAAGCATTAAAATAACAGTTTAAAGCTTCAGTGTGCACCACATGTCCAATAAGGAGAAGGGGGGAAAAGGGCAGGGGAGGAAGGATGGGGTACGACTGCCTTGCCACCAAGGGTAGACCTACCAGGGATGAGTAAGTCCCCGATGGCATCGCCAGTCGTATAGGCGTTATCGATATTACATTTTGTATTCATTGCTCACGGTATAGTGAGGACAAGGCCAAGTTAGTTCTGCATTGTAAAGGCTTCTTTATAAAAATTGCAATTCGCATAAAGAAGCACACAAGAAGCTCCAAAACAAATTTGCCAGAATCGGTTGAAAGCCTTAATAATCAACAGCTAAAAAAAAAAAAAAGATACAGCAATATAACTTATGCGGAGGCGCAAGTTTGGGTAAGTTAA
>JAHWFP010007602.1:0-12067 GCA_023313725.1 Lithobius niger
TAGGTTAATCAATCAAAAAATATTTTAAATTAAGGATTTTCTCATTGATTAGCCTAGCCTACTGCTTCATTTCGAAAAAAAATTGCAGAATATTTAAAAATAAAATAAAATAACATAAAAAGCTGAAATACAAAAAAAAAGTTAGAAAAATATTTACAGGTTTAAAAGTGGTATCAGTTAATCATGCCTGGTTAAAAAAAATAACCTTTTTTATTCTCCAACATATTTTAAAATTTTGTTTAATTATAAATAAAATAAAATAATAACATACAGCTGAAATAAAAAAAAAACACTAAATAAATATTTAAAGATTTTAACATGGTTATCAGTTAATCATGCCTGGTTTTAAAAAAAATCTTTTCAATTCTCCAAAGTATTCTTAAAATTTGTTTAATTATAAATAAAGCCAAATAAAATAAATTTAATAAAGCTGAAAATAATTTAAAAAAAATAATATGTGCAGATTTAAATATGGTGTTATCAGACACATCAGGTTTTGGAGTTGGCTAACTACTCCAACAGTTGACTACCTCCTCCAGGAGTCCAGGTGGGCTCTAACGTTTTACTACTGCTGATTTGACAGGAGATGTTTACCAAGTCTAAAATCAAATTAAGGGAGCAGATTCTCCTACAAAATGGATTTTGGATACTTCAAAGGCACTCAACATTTACCCAGTATAGTAAATACTTGGATTTTTTTCCAGAAATTAAAAAGATTCAAAGGTGAAACATTTAACGTTGCAGCTTCGTGTATTAGGCCTAACTCACTCACCACGTGCGATAAGAAAAACATGCTTGTTACACCTAATCTACGCGGCTGATGTTTTTTTTTTGTGGTTAGCCAAGGTAAGTTTGATAGATCAAAAAAAAATCTAGTGAATTAAAGCTATCTTTGTGGAAATAAACTTTTTAAATTACGGTTTTTTTGCGGAGAAATGAGTCAACTTATCGCTACAACTTTAGTAATAGCGCTCGATTTGTGCTCATAAAGGTTTTGATTTTTTTGAACATCTTCGTTTCGTATTCTCCAATACATATTTTTGTTACAATATCATTATTTCGTCTGCAATTTTTTATACTTGTAGACCGCTTAGTTATTTTACTAAGATTTTGCTGAGAAGCAAAGAAAAAAGAATGTTGATTATTTGTGCAGGATCCGGTTTAAAATTATTGCCGGATCCGGATCTTGCCGGATACTGCAAGATCCGGCGCCGGATCCGGATCTATCCGGACTCGGTCGATCCCTACTTGTTGGTGTGATTTGCTATATGTCTGCTTCCATTTTCAAGCATGGCTTAGTACATAAATTATACGGTGGAGAAAATTTTAGTGTTGTTGAAAACGAGGGAAGGCCTTCTGACTGATTGGTGATCACGTATTGCCTGGAATTGGAGTTCAAATTATACATTGTTGCGTTGGAGTGAGCTCTAATCTGTTTTTATTTGTGTACTTTCACAGCTGCGAGTATGGGGATAAGAGCTCTAATGCTTTTTTTTTTAATGGCAAAACCGTTTTTGTTTAGTTAATTTGTTGGCTTTTTTCACTTCCATTTTGTTTTAATTGGTACGCGTTTGGTCTATCATGTGCGCCGTATGTCCACTGTTCATCCAATTTTGTTTGCAAAAAAAAAAAAAAAACGGAACATTAGAAAGGCGTCTTTATGTTCAAGTTCTGCTCAAACTTTTAACCATGTTTATTACTCGATGGCAACACACTAGTGTGCATGTGTCATGTTGATTGGTAGTTGAGTCTGGATTGTTGCAGGCAGGTGCAGTATCATGGCAAACAATCACGGAAACAATTCAACCTACTTTCCGAAGCCCGCATTGAAAAAGTAAATAAGTCACTTAGTCATGTCAGCCACCCAATTTTGAGGCCCTGAAGGCCTCAAAATTAAAGACTTCGCATCCTATGGTTTAAAACTTGAAGATTTAAGCAAAAATCCCGACCATTTTATTTTGGTTCTCCATAACGAGTTAACCTTTCTCTGGCTGACAATGCTAACTCAAACAAGATACAATGACAATGTTACTTTTTCTCACCCTACCATCATTGTTCGAGTGAGTTATAATCCGATCTTGTGCACCTCTCCTATTGTTGGCCCATTCTTACATATTACAGAATTGTATTTTTTGGCCGCTTCGCCTCCTGTTCAGTTTTTGAAAATTCTCATGAGCAAATGAATTCTAATAAGCACTGGCTGCCAGAGATCTAATATAAACAAACACTGGTTGTAGCATCAAAGAAATCCAAAGTTGGCTCCACTTCTGTGCATTTTTTAAAATTCCAATTTAACCATTGTTGATCTTTAACTGATTGTTGTACTGCTTACTTACTTACTTTATTCTTATGGAGCCTACGTCGTTTGTAGGCCCAATTTAGCGGAAGTGGTTAACACTCGCTAAAATCCTTTGAACCCGTTTTTTTTTTTAGTTTGTAGGCATACGGCGCATGGCTTCGGGCCTTATTGCTCTGAAATAAAACCGTTAGCCAACACAGAGGGCGTAGCAGGGGGTCGAGTATGCTCTTGTAACAAATCTAAATCTATAGCCAACACAAGGCTTAAATAAACTATTGTTATAATTTTAGCACCTTTTTTTCATATCAAAACAATACAGGGATTTTAACAACGTGAGGTATTTGGTACCGCCCAACAAACAATCAATGAAAAAACCCTTACCGCTTTCCTACTTTAGGAAGGTTTTCTCGCAGTTCCAGATTTTCTTTACCAGGAATACTACACGTAGCTAGATGTTGGTTAACGGACTCTTGCAACACGCCATTTTCCTTGTCGTCTCCAACTCCAGGTAACATTTTAATGCAGATTTAAATATACGCCTAAACCTAAAAAAACAAATACCGGTAGTATTGGCAACATGTAAACAAAATTTTATAGTACTCATGTTTTTGTTTTGTTCATCTAATGCATTCTAGAGAACTATGACTTAAGAAATGATGGACTGTCAAATGTCGTCATTACGAAATGGGGTGGTGCGGGGGGTGGCATAAAAAGATGTTTAGTATTAGAGTAGGCTATGCTCATGATAGGGATGCACCGAATATTCGGTAATTATTCGGTATTCGGCCAAAAATTCAAGTATTCGGTCGAGTACTGATTTTGGCCGAATAGTGATATTCGGTATTCGGCCAAATAGTGTTAAGATTTGTTGGTATTCGGCCGAATATTATTTAGTACAAATTTATGCAATTGTGTGAATGTAAGAACGTTTAGCTAAGCATTTAGTTTTTGGTTTGTGAGGAATTGTCTTCTGACATTTCTAAAAAGAAGAAAAAAATGATCAAATATGTTTAAATTACAGGTATTCAGTTAAGTATTCGGCCGAATAATTCGGTATTCGGCCTATTTGGCCATTATTCGGCACAGAACCGAATAATTCGGTATTCGGCCGAATATGTAAATTGTTTGGTGCCGAATATTCGGTATTCGTCAGTTTAATTATTCGGTTATATATTCGGTAATATATTCAGTATTCTGCAAGTTAAGTATTCGGTTGTATATTCAGTATTCGGCAAATTTTGTATTCGGTGCATCCCTAGCTCGTGAGGGAACGGGCAGTAGCAAACATTGCTATTGCGAAGGTTTCTGCCATATACAGACATTAACGTCACCTTCGGGTGAAAATGAGAAAATAGGAGGAAAGTAGACAGGTTCGTATGCTTTTTACATGTTTTAATGCATTTTCACTAAGGGGTTTGAAAAGCTAAAAAAAAGAGGAAATCCACTGAAACGAGGAAGACTTTCATGCCGGCCTATAAGACACTGGCCAAGAAACCAAACCACTATCCTATAAATTCTTGAAGGCACCTAAGCCATCATTAAATAGTCGCCTCCTTTCATTTTTGCTCACTTTCATACTGAAGGTAGTCTTGATAATTTTCGACTACTCCCAGCAGTCTTCTTCAGGCCTTCCAAAGTTAAGTTCACAACCTGGTTACGTATGTTTCGTCACTCTTCGAAACTGCGCGAAAATTAGCAAAAATGGAAGAAGGTGACTATTTTAACGATGCTACAACGTTTCACGGTAAATCTTGGAACACTTGTATTCACCCAGGCTATGAATGTCAAAATCTTTCAATTTTTGGCGAAATTATCACACAAAAAAAGATCGCAAAAGAAAGAACGCACAATAAATCGTACTGCAACATCGACTCCCCCTCCCCCCTTTTTCTTTTGGGCCAGTGACACCAAGTTTATCCCCAAAATTTTGCAGAATTCAGCCTGTCCCATTGTTTAGCCTACGTCTGTTACGCTTAGATTTCAAAAGAAAGGATATGCACCTTTCCAATAAACGCGTAACAGACGTAAACATGGATTCAGATTTTCACAGTTAGCGATGTGACATTTGTAAACTGTCCTATTGTAAATTGTAAATGGGTTACTCTTGTTCTCAACCTCGTGCCTAGGCTTGAAGAAGAAATGCACAATTAGAACTGTGGGGGGGGGGGGTCTGTGATTCGCACGGAAACAATAATCAGCCTTCCCTAATACAAATTGCTGGAAACCCAAGAATGAAACTCGTATGTTTGCAATCAGAACCGTAGGCTGTTGACTTTTGCAAAACAAAAGTAGTGAGAAACAATGCTTCTTCCAACAGTCCGGTAACATAGGCCATGGGACGAAAAGTCCTGGGGGTGAAACACCAGGATAAAAAGTCATAACACCAAAGTTTCACGTACCGTAACCAAAAAATTAAAAAAAAGTTGAAAAAAATAAATTTGACAAACCCCCCACCAAAATGGTTTTGTTCCTTTGGATTTTCTAAGAGTTGCGTTTTTTTTTCTCTCATAGCTTTCCTTTCTGTTTTTTTCCAACGTTCCTTTTCGAGCTGTTGTGGTGAAAAGGCCCTGTAGCCTAAGTAATACTATTACAGTCGACCATGATTAAGACATTACTAACAGAATAGAACATTTAGAACTGCTGCATGGAAGCAGACAAAAATTGCTTCTCTTGACATCAAATACACAAATGTTTGTTTCATGTCAGGAGAAGCCATTTTTCATTCAATTTCATTTTCACGGTGGAAGGAAGCAGAGATGATTATTCATCTAAGCTGGGAGCATACCCTGGGTACCTAAAAAAAACAAAAAAACTTGAAAGCGGTACTTGATTTGAAATTTGATTTGCTCGAAAACTTGGAAGTGAAAAATATACTGCCAATGTATGATACTGCCCAATTTTCGGATTCTTCCTAAGAAAGGTATAATATAACATGTCAACTTTATTTTGACTGTGTGAACCACTCTAGGTAGATGAAGAAAGATAATAATTTAATTATTAACTGACTAAACAAGAATAAACCGTACAAACTACTAACAATTTAACGTAGCATAGAATTATTGATGAAAAATACAATTTAATCTATGATAGTTAATTGATAAATCTACAAATACTGCCTATTTTTGTTCAGCAAGCACTTACCAGTTACCAAGATCACTGGAATTTGGCGCGTAAACAACCAAGGCCAACTGTCATGCTTATCTCAATGGGCCATGTAACCGTAAATAAAATGTTGCTTGCAGGCTTGGTTTTGAACCAGTGTGGTTTGAACAAGCACGTTCCCATTGTTACACGCATATTTTATATTGAATATATTCTGATTGAATATTGTCTAATAATCAATCAGAAAAATTAAATTCAGGCAAGAACAATCGTCATTAATGCGAAAACGCCAGGATCCATACTATATCCGTGCGAAACGCCGAATTGAATGAGAGTTTTTTAACGTTTTCCTCAAAATGGTAGCTTCATTTTGAATTGCTTTTCTTATCCAATCGGTCAAGATTGTTGACAATGAACTTATTGACTCAAGGCCCGTTGAGATGTTTAACGGAAATCGTCAACTTTCAGCTCTATCCGGTATTTGCTCCGTAGTACTTCCTTTCTGGTGAAGTCCCGTAAGTGTGCTAGTTGTTGGGTTTTGGAGCTTGTAACAATTACCGTATTTAACACTTTTTCTTGAATTTTATAGGAATATACAAGATGTATCGTATGCAGAAGGAGGCCGTTCCGTCTGTACAAGTATTTGGAAGAAAGGTGAGGCTTAAAATACATGGATTAGTAAAATTTTTGTGCGATTGTGTTTAGGCCTAACGTGGCTGCTTTTGTAACTAATTGTATTGAATGCAGCCACATGGCCTGTTTTAAAAGTGACGCCGACTCGATCCCCGATATAGTTGTTCCTAACTGAATTTAGAGTTTGACCTTGTATATGTAACTTTTTTTTTTTAATTGTTTTTATAAGCACTAATGGAAAGTTCGCTAAATTCGTAAATAAACTCCCATGTAAAAACGCAGTGTCTCTTCTAGTCCCGGTTAGTCCGTAACTGTTTTCAAGCCCATCTTGTATGCGTTCCCGGGACTGCAACTTTGTGCGTATGGATCCCGGCGAGAGTTGATTAGGTTAGGTATCGTGTGATTAGGCAGGTTATGTTCGGAACATGGGAAGAATAAGTGTCTCTCGTCCGATTTTTTTCTTTTTTTTTTTAATGAACTAAGAATTAACCGCTGAATAATGTTTTCCTCTTTCATTTTTGGGGCAAACGCATCGTTTGGACGTGATTTAGGTCCAAAGTTAGCACTACGGGAGGTAGGCTGTGACGCCATCTTGTTGCCGGCAGGCTGGCTCGAGGCACATGGCGCCGCGCAGGAAAGCATCAACTGGGCCAAAGTCCGTCAAGTGAAACGCCAAACCCCAACCAGTTAATTACAAGTGAAACGCCAAACAGAAGCCGGTACCTATAACCTAACCTAACGACAACAACAACAAAACCAAACTAAACTGACAATAAAAACCCACTTATGTGAACTGTTTACGGGAAAAAGATGTCAGCTGGGAACATGGAACTCTTGTATGTCTGTCAGTGCTAAAGTACGGCTTTCATTAATTTCTGACGGCCAAACTAAGCCTTTGCCCCAAAAATGGTATGGGAAAATGTTGTTCAGCAGAGCATTTTACGTAATTCTAGCGCAACATGAAATTGATCGGTGAGGAGACACCTATTCTTCCCATAAGCCTTATGTTCACTTTTAACAAAATCAACTAGTTTTCAACAAATTCACCGCTACACCCGAGTCTTTCAAACTTGGATCCCGGCTCTGGTGCTGGAGACACGGCCATGTGAAACTCGGTCAAATAATGCAGGCGAAAGTGGTCGACACCCTTAAAATGGGTGAAAATTGTTGTGAAGCTTTTTATTGTGCTATAACTGCGCGCGAGAAACCTTTTTAGGTTTATAGGCAGAATACGGGCTCCTCCCCAATCGATCTCTAGTTTGGCTAGAATGACCTAAAATGATCAGCTGAACAACATTTTCCCATTAAAATTTGTAGGCAAAAGCTTCGTTTGGCCCTCTGGAATTAATGAAAGCCGCACTCGTTTTACGCCGCCCAGCCGCTTTCGTTCGTGCGCACGCTGGGCCACAAACTAATGAAAGCGGTTGTGTGGCCCAAGAATCTTGAGCTTAAATATGACCTTTACACGTAACACTGCAATACGCTTTCGTAGCCGTGTGGGCTAAACCATCATGCTTGCATGTTCGAAACCACATGGTACCATTTTGTATGAGAATACGCAACAAGTCTCCTATTTTTATGTTTTTTTATTTTTTATTTTTCATGCTAATGCACAAACGAGGGGCTTTAGTACCCCCCCGGAAACTTTTTATTAATGACGTTACATGTAAAACAAAAACGAACTCTTGCTCAATTCGACGTATGTTACAAAATTACCATATTCACCCAGGGCTCGAAATGAGCGGTATCGCATCGCAATTTGCACCGCAAGTTTAAACTTTAGCGATGCAAAATTAAATAATGTATCGCAGTTTAGCGACGTAACTGTATTAAACTAGGCAACATAACAGCGTAGTCATGATTGTGTTGGATGACACGGACATGCTAATCCCTCCTAGGCAGGCCAAGTGTCGCACATGTATTCTGGGAAATCATTAGTCCTACCATCACCTTCGGTATTTAGTTAGTGGCGCTTTCATTTCAGACACGGGCCAGAATAGGCTTAACATGCATCGGATGCCTTAATCTTGACAAGCATTCGTGGTCGTGTGTTTTTCCCTAGTTATATATGTTTGACATGTAGGGTAAAATTAAATACGCCATGTTTTGGCAGTGCCGCCGAATGCGAAAAACGAAAAAAGGTAGGCCTAGCATGGGGCTTCTAAACACTCATGGTTTTCGGTACTTCAATTCAGGTAAACAAGTTTTCAGTTTGGTTTCTGATGTTATGTGTTTAGCCGCAGCGAGCGTGGCACATAATTTGGGGAAAATAATGACCGTCATTTTCGTGAACAACCACCTTGATTTACCCTAATTTGCTGATTTTACGGAAAAAATCAAAAACAATTACTTTTTTGAGTGATTCTTTACAGCTTATTTCACCCACCTATTTTCATGATTTCACTTTAGTTCATTTTGTTCGCGTTAATTGTCAGACTTTCCCAGTTTTGACCCGTGTGAGCCTAATTGCATGCCGGTCTTTTGGACAGTTTCATGCTTCCCTGCGTGGAGCCGTCTGCTTTGAGCCTGCCTGCCGGCAACATTGATGACGTTACGGCCAACCTTGCGTAGTGCAAACGTTGGCCCTTCACCAGGGCCAAACTGTGCATTTGCCCCTAAAATGGAATAGGAAAACTTTATTCGGCAGATAATTCTTAGTTCATTAAAAAAAAAAACCCGGACGAGAGTCAGTTGTCTGCTCATGTTCCCTTATGGTCTGCGGAACATTGATTGAAAAATGAAGATCTTGACCAATTTGTGTAAATCTTGCCATAATTGGCATGAAAAGTTGGGCGCTTATTGCATTACAGTAAAGACCTATTTTTCTGCTGAGAACTTTGGTTAGAAGTAGTATTCGTACGGAAAAACGCAGAACCAAACAGACAAGTTTAAAACTCCGTTAGACTTGCAAATTTTCAGTGGACCTTATCTGCCACCTTCATCAAGCTGATGATACCTTCATCAGCCTCCTCCCTCCCTCAGTTTCTTCAGCCTGATGAAGGTGGCACCTAAGGTCCACTGACAATTTACAAGTTTACGAGTTTTAAACTTGTGCGTTTTTCGGTGAGTATGAATATTATTGCATTAGAACGAATGCATGCTAATTAAACTACAGTACATGAAGGCTTTTGCATCAGCGAAAGCAGTGAAGTAGCCAGTCGTTGGCGACAGTATTTAGTCCGCCATTTTGCTATCCCACATTGCAGACTCAAAGTAGCTGTCCCGCTAAGCGGCAAGCAGAGTATTTCCGTTCTTGACGGAGCTAAGGACCGTGCGTGGAATGACTTACATCTTCCCACCCCGCTCCGGCTTTGTATGTAAAGAAACAAGCGGACACTGGGAGGTGGCAAAATTTCTTCCCGCCACTGCCTCTCATGTATCTTAAGCCAACCCTGAAGCAGGAGGCACACGAGTTGGGCTTCCATGGGTGCCACCCGGGGGTCGAGAAAATTCCATAAGAGTAACCTGGCTACAATGGGGCATGCCGAATTTTAAAAAAAAATTGGGGCAAAACTTTTGAAAATGAGTTTCGAACTTATTACGAAGGGCAAAACTTTTTTTGCCCTAAAAAAAAAACGGACTAAAACGGATAAAAACACAGGTCTCGTAGTTTTTTTTGTCTACAAATTTCTTAATGGGTTAAGAGAAATACTGTCAAATAAATATAATGGCAAAAGAAACTAATACTTTTTGGAAAATCTTTTAAGTAGGCTATTCTGGGGGCACAGTTTAAAATATTTTGGGGCAATTAGAAAATTCTCGACCCCCGGTGCCACCATAGACACCTGGGTTACAGTACTAGATAGGACTCTTTTAATCATTTTTACTGTCATAGATCCAAGTAAATGAATTTTTATAAATTAGAGTACCCATTTTTCTTTTTTTCTTTCAGAAAACTGCGACTGCTGTTGCGTATTGCAAACAAGGCAATGGATTGGTTAAAGTAAATGGTCGTCCCCTTGAACTTCTTGAACCACAAATCTTAAAATACAAGGTGAGTTAGTTTACGTCAATTTGACTGATGGTGTGTGTCCACGCAAGAGTTCGTTTCGCCCCTTTTGGGTTGTTTGTTGCTAAGAATTAGAAACAAAGAGGAAGTGATTCTACTTTTCAAAATAATATTATGGAGTTGCCGTACTAGACCGAGTGTAAAGTACCCCAGGGATTGTTAGGTCGAATCCTAAATCAAGTTGCCGTGATGAAATATATTTTCTTGGCAACGTTAAAGGACGATGCCTTCTTGTCCTACAACAGCCATGCACAGTTCTCAGTCCGCACATATCGCTGTCGAAACGTTTTGTGAGATATGTTGGGCAGAAGCGGATTATGGTTGATCTGGGCCTGCCTGGAAATGATTACAAGAGGTAGGGGTGGCACGATAATCGATAATTTGGTAATATCATGACAAAAAAATTCACCAATTATCATATCGCACTTTTTCTGGTTTATCGAATCATCGTGCAAACCCCGATGCTTAAATTGTCATATCTCGGATACCATAATAGCAGAAACAAGCTGTTTGAAGCATTGCGTGCGGAAGTACAAGGGCTCTTCTCGTGTAGAGATCGACCTAATCTACTTTTACCAAATCCGGATCAGATCTGGTAATTTACAAAATTTTGCTGAATCCGAATCGAATTTGAATCCTAAATGTTCGGCTTCAGAGCTGGTTCGGATTCGGTCTATCACTACTGTCCTGTGTATGAAACAACTCTCCTGACATCACTCGACCTCTCCTTCAGTTCCTGTCGTGCTTTCTTGGTCTTTTCCTCTACCCTCTTGTACCCTCATTGCTGCCTTATTCTGGCGGTTTTGGAGCCCCAGTGCATACCCTAGTGCTACATATTTCCCTTTTGATTTTGACTCATTTAGATGCTGTTATGCTAAACTCGGTGTCATAGAATTTCTGACCAGTAGGATGAATTCATTTGAGACTAAGAGTGAAGACGACCAAAATTGTGAACTTATCTCTCAAAGTAATCGAAGTCTTAAAATGGATTTAAAACTAGAATTTTCTGCAGTAAAACTTCGATTATCCGAACTAATTGGGACCAAGGGTAGTTCGGACAATCGAAAATTCAGATAATCCGATTAATGTTAATACACCAGCCGTACTGCATGCAAGGAAAAAATTACGGGCAAAACCGGTATTATTTACCTATAAATGTACCTTTATTCATATTTTCAAGATTGCCGTTCAGTTCAGTAATTGCTTTCGATTAAACTAAAATAGTACTGTACCGTAAATAAAAATAAAATCCCTACGAACGATCAACGTTAATTTGGTATAAATCGTTCTATGCAGGCAGATATTCTTGCGGTAGGCCTAATCATAATATATATTTATACCTTTAATTAGTATCTTTACGTCTTCAAAACTAATACTCGACATGAAATTGCTTCTGTGAGATGAAAATAGCGTTTGGTTTAAGCGAACGGAGGCTAATTCATTAAACAAGCGTCGTTCGGTCGCCATCTTGTCGAATTTGCAATTTCCAAACGTCACAGCCTTTTCCTCCAATTAAGTGCTCCGTTTCAAAAACCGTTGGCACGTTCTGTAGTATCGCGACTCGAGAGCTCCGATTGGTTCATTTGAGTCACATGGCATTGGGGCCAGTCATAATGAGACGTCATGCGAAGCGAGTCAAGGTCGTCTCATTGGAACTTGCGTGAGCGCGTTCGTTGTGAATGGCCGGCTTGGAGACAACGATGGCGGATCGCGACAGATAGCGGCAGCGCTATCAACGACCAGCAATATTTGAGGCCATATAACAACTTTACTTGCACGGTAATAAAAATATTAAAAAAAAGATTTCGGAGTTGGTAAAAAATACTGTGGAAGAACAACTAGTGGCTGTTAGCATTCCAAGATTGCCTGGGTTCAGCAAGTATTGATATTTTCTTTAGGCCTACTCGGAGTTTGCCGGTTTTCTTGGCCAAGGGCAGTTCGGATAATCAGGGTGTTCGGATAACTGAGGTTTTACTGTACAGGTCAAATTCCGTTTTAACGAAGTCCGTTATAACGAAAATTTC
>JAHWFP010007603.1:3017-52800 GCA_023313725.1 Lithobius niger
AACCATGCTGCCGATGGCCAGAGGGGGGCTATGAGCAGGAACAAGCTTTGGGTTTCTTGGATTCTTAGAAGAACTTGAGAGAGGAGCTTGAAGGGAGGGAATAGGTAGGCGAACAGGTTTTGCCATGGAAACGTCAAGGCGTCTACTGCGACTGCTGTTTCGTCCGGAATCGGGCTTATGTAGAAGGGAAGTCTGGCATTGTGCCTCGTGGCGAACAGGTCTATCATTGGAGTGCCCCAGATGGTGAAGAGAGAGTCGCAGATGGATTTCTTGAGGCACCATTCGCCCGTCGGAGGTTTCAGGCGTGACAGGGAGTCGGCAATCACATTCCTGTTGCCTGGGATGTGGAGAGGAAGGAGTGTGATGTTGTGCGGTATGCAGAGGTTGAAGATTTCCGATGTTAGAAGGTGGAGAGATCTGGATTTCGTTCCTCCTTCTTTCCTTATGTAGGCAAGGGCAGACGTGTTGTCGGACTGGACTTGTATTGTCTTGTTCTTGATTTTGGGAAGAAAGTGTTGTAGAGCGAGTAAAATTGCTCGAAGCTCGAGGGAGTTTATGTAATCCGTGCAAGTTGGCGGCCAGAGGCCTGACGTTTCTTATGTGCAAAGGTGGACACCCCAGCCGGTTCTCGAAGCGTCCGTGAAGAGGAGCAGCTCAGGATGTGGTTCGTGGAGAGGTTGCGTTTTCGTGAGGTTGGTGACATCTGACCACCACAGGAGGGAGTCCAGAGGAAAGTCGGGACTGAAAGGGACTTGCTTGTTCGGGAGGTCTTGATTGATTGCCTGGTTGTCTATGCGGTGGTGGTGAAGTGGTCTTACCATCCAACGGCCGTAGGGGACGAGGTTTGCCATTGCATCCATCTTCCCAATGAGAGAGTTAAGTTCCCGAGGAGAAAAGCTTGTTTTCGACCAAAAGTGACGGATGTGGAGAAGGAGGTCTTCTGTCCGTTCCGGGGAGGGAGCAATCCTTGCTGAGTGGAGGTCGAAAGAGGCTCCGAGGAAGATGAAGATTTGTGCTGGTATTAGACGGGATTTTGGGTAGTTTATTCCGAAGCCCAGATGGTTTAGCAGGGAAATGGTCTTGTCCTTGTTCCGTACTAATGTGAGAGGATCCGGGTTGTTGAGGGCCCAGTCTCCAGGTAGGCGTTGGCTTGAATTTCGTTTTGGTGTAGATAAGCCAAAAATTGGTTTGAGAACCAACGTGAAAATTCTGGGGGCTACATTCAGGCCGAAGGGAAGACAACGGAATTCGTAGACCTTTTGATTGTAGATGAAACGAAAGAGGTGCGTGATTGCTGGATGGAGTGGGACATGGAGATAAGCGTCTTCCAGGTTGATCGAGATTGTCCAGTCGTTTTGCTTGAACGAAAGACGGATGGATTCGAGGGTTTCCATTTTGAAGTGGTCGTTTGAGATGTATTTGTTGAGAGGTTTCATGTTGAATATCATGCGGGAGCCCCCTGACTTCTTTGGTCGGGTGAAGATGGAGCTGTAGAAGCCCGGGCCTGGCTTGTGGCATTCTCTTATCGCATCCTTCCGAAGGAGTTCTGAGACTTCGAACGAAAGTTGTGGTGTTGGCGGTGGGGAGAATTCCCAAGGCGGCGATGGAAGGAGCGGTGGTTTTGACAGAAAATTCGGACGAAAGCCGTGTTTGATGATGGAAAGGACTTCTGGGTTCTTTGTTAATTGTAGCCAAGCTGGGAGAAAAAGTCGTAATCTTGCACCGACTGGAAGACAGGATGGGTGAGAAGCGTCATTGTTGGCTCTTGCGGAAGTTGGTTCTGCCCGCAGGTGACGAGTGGCGGCTATGTCGGTCAGGAGTGGCGGCTCGCTTCTAGTTGCGTTGTCCGGAACGGGAGCGAGGGTGGTTGGTCCGAAAGGGCTGAGGGTTTTTCGGACGAAAGTCATTTTGACGCGGGGACTGTGAGGGAGCCGGCGTCCTGTTCCAGTTGTCCGGGGGAGGACGAGGGTTGGGCTGTTTATTCTTCGAAGCAGGACGAGAGGTAGAAGTGATTTGTTTATACGACTTGGGTTTTTTAGCGATGTGAGGTGAGGAGCGAGAGTTGGGATGAGGCCCCGGAAGAGCGTGTCCGACTCGTGGATGGGCTGGTTGCGGAGCCGGTGCATCGTGGAGACGTTAAGGTTGTTTGCGGACGAAAGAGCAATGTCCCGGAGGAGAAGAGTGTTGTTGAAAAGGGCTCTCGTAGCCCAGTTGATGGAGTGGTATGTGGCGAAGCTTGCCTTCTGAAAGAGCTGCATTACAAGGGACGAAAGGTTGCGTATTTCTTCGGGGCTTGCGTCCGAGGATAATTTTTCGCATAGGGCGTTTACCGCAGTGTTGAGGACGTCGGCTTGGGAAGCGGCACGCAGACCTAGCCGGAGACATTTGTCATTTTCGTACAGGACGCAAGTAGGGATGTCAGCTTTCTTCGGGATGAAAAAAGCGGTGCCGAAATCCATTTTCACTTCACTGCATAGGAATTCGCATTCCGGGTAGGTTGCAAAGTTGTTCGGGTTCGTGGCACCGTCGCCCAACGGACGAAAGAAGCTGTTTTCACGGCCTGGGCGGGGTGGAGGAGGTTCCTTGTCGAGGACGAGAGGATCACCCTTGCCGAGTAGAGAGCCTTCATTGCGGAGGAGGCAGGTAAGCAGCGTGGTAGACTGCCCAAGAAGGTTGCGGGGTTTGTTGTCTTTGTATCTAAGGGCAAAGCCGAAGCCAGTTTTCTGCCCACGGTTGATGGCAGGAGCATCGGTCGACTGTGAGGGCTTGAAAAGAAAGCAGTCGGGAATGGTTTCTTCGACCGTCTTGAGAAGCGCAGCTAGCGGGAAAACTTGATCCTCGGCGGCGGCGTCCGGGAAGTGGATCTTCTTGCCGGACGAGGGAGGGATAGCAGGATGCGGAGCTGTGGAAGTCGCCGAGGGGACGACAGAAGGAGGAGCTTGAGGACGAGAAGGAGAAGATGACTTGTGTCTCTTCGGGTTGCTGGGGGGCGGCGTCAAGCCGCGCTTGTCCGAGTCGCGGCTGGAGGCAGAAGTAATCCAAGCTTGCGTGCGGGCATGTCGGGCGAACGACGTGCAGGAGGGAGGCGGCATGGGATTGTCTTGCATCACACGGACCGTTTCCTGGACGATGTGCCGGACTTCTCTGCGGGAGACGCTTCGACCAATCCGGGAGGAGTTGGACGATAAGTCCAAGGGAGAGAGTCGCGGGCTGGGGACTAAGAAGCCATAGCTCGCTGGAGGGATTTCTTGACTTCACGCTAGACGTCCTTCACCCGTAGAAAATCTTGTCGTAGAGCCGAAAGATCCATGGGTTCAGCCGGCGGGGTGCGCTGGCCGGGTTGCTAGGGAGAGCCCGAGACGGCGTTGATGCTTGCGAGAGGAGCTTCGGTGAAGGAGGCGGCAGGGATCGGGCCAACGGCGGCGAGGTCGAGGGCGGAGATCCAGCGGTTGCCGAGGGAGAAGCCGGTTACTTGCGGACGAAGGAGAGCATGAGAGGGAGCGGCGAACGAAGCGGGAGCTTCGGAAGCAGCGGCCATCATCGGGTAGAATCCAATTTTCCGTGCGAAAGATGGGGGAACAGCGGCGCGAGGTGGCGTGGAGACACCTCTGGAGGAAAATGAATGACGATAGCGTGCGCGCTATCGCTTTTATAAGGGAGGACTACCACACGCATGCGCGGTAGGGGGCATGCAAGCAGGCAGCTGCGCACTGTAAGAAACCTCCAGGGGAACATCACATTCGAGGAATGTAATGCTAAATTATCAGGTTAAGATGTTTTGGCAACAAAGAAACTAATTTTAAACAGGGTTAAAATTTTCGTTTCTGACTATCTGCAAAATACTAACCTTCAGTATGTGCTGACTTCGTCCTATTGATGGGAGGGTCAGCACGAACCCGCTAAACTCTGAGATTTCACCTTTCAACACACATATCAGACGACACTGTCACAGACCATTAATTTAAAATTCAAGAAAATTACCCACCTCAACAACTTGTTGGTGCTTTCTTCTTTATGGTCTCTCCCCTGTTTCACTATAAGTTTGTTACACTTCACTTCACCGTGCCAGCTTATCTGACCACTGTGATGTGTCACTTATCAGTGCAAATGTGGCCATCCTAGATTGTACCACTTGCACGTTGTGAAACTTCATAGTGTCGCTTTCTCCAGTGTATGCGTTCTCCATTGTTTACAAGATACTTTTTCAGTCATTCAGGCTCGTTATTGTGCAACTTTCTCTCCGTGAAAGTAATTTATAAACGACTCAAATCAATGTCCGATTCGACTGCCTGCTGCCACATGTTCTTTCATCGTCCTTTCACCTCTCGACGCACTCACATCACACAGATAATGGGAAATGAACGAATTGCGGTAGTTCCATGAACACGCAGCCACAACTTCATCCAGTGGTGTTCCGGATCCATACGCCCAGGAAGCAGCCAAAGCTCTCAATTCATGCGCTCGCACCTCCGTTGGCAAGTCCAGATGATTTGGGCCCAAGTCATACGCTCTTTTAATGACTTCGCATATCCACTTTCCTAGCTTAAAAGGGGTCATGGGTATCAGCTGAAGGACCCCTGCTTTGTCAACTTCCAAGAAAAAGCGCAGTTGGGGGCACTCTTCGTTCTGCTGTTGGTTGTTTTGACTCAGGAATTTCGGTTCTAATCAAATAGTCGCGGAGAGCCCTTATTGGGCATTGCGTCCTTTTATTCCCCTCTGGATCTACAACTGGAGCAAGAGCCTTGATCACGACAGGTCTAGGGGCCACATCGGGCTTCAAGTTCTTTGCCCGAAACCGAGTAGGGAAAGTGAGTGAGACCGAAGACCAGTCCCTAGAGAAATGAATGTGTTCGTCTTCTCGTAAGAAGGCAGCCAATTCGCTCTGCCTCGCAGCAGATGCAAGTGCCACGAGAAATACCATCTTTTGGGAAAGATGTAGAAGCGAGGCTGAATGGATTGGTTCATAAGGTGGATTTTCCAGACTTGAAAGAACTAAGGGCACCGAACCACTTCAATGCCCCTCACTCAACTTACGTAAATCCGTCTTCCTCCAACACTTTAAAATCTTCTTTACCGCCGCAAGTCGTGTAGTTCACAAACTTCGCACTTTAAATCTTGAAAATTACAATTCCTACAATTCCTAAACGAAGGATGCAAGTCGATCGGAGTTTTCTTGCAGGTACAAATCGGAAACACTTTCCCGGAGGTAAGCAACTCTCGCTTAACTTTACTGCGTTCGACATCTTGGCGTTTTAAAGGGCGTTTTGGCGTATTTTATTCGAACAATAGCAAACCGAGCAGCCGTGTGTTCAGCACGGATGCCTGAAGTGAAGTGATCTACCAAACACTGTAACAGTGTTATAAAGGAGACGCCTTGCGCGATCCTAGCAGAGGATTAGCTAAACTAATCAACTGAGATATAAAAGGATGAGTTTTAAATCTGTGTCGGGCATTTTAAATAGCAAATCAGGTGATTTAAGCACATACTGAAGGTTAGTATTTTGCAGATAGTAAGAAACAGCTACTATCTCAGATGACCTTTGTGTTCCTATATGTGCGGAAGGCAACCAGCGCGAACTGTTATAAGGCAGGCGGAATGTCATAAGGCAGGCCGGGTGTCCCTTTAATAAAGATTGGTATACGCTTGTCAGTTCATTACAGCTTACAACTGATACAGTCACAACAACGAATGATAAAGGTTGTTTTAGGTCTCAACAAATGAATCAATTTTAGTGCAATTTAATTGTACCTAATCTACTTACTTCTGCAATATTATGCAAAGCGTGAAGTCGCTGCAGCCTGTCTGTCTTAATATGTTGGCTGTGTTCGTCAGCCAGTCGCAGAACCTCTCGATACGATTCAACAGCATCTGTCCACTCTTCCTTGATCACATGAATTGAAGCAAGGCCTACAATAAATGGACTTCTTATAGACATGTGCAGAAATCTTATTACACCTAGGTTTTAGATTTACTGCAATGACAGGAGCACGACGTACATACGGAGAAGGAATTCCGCAAGACATCAAGACACTGAGATGTTATGCCATTCCATCACAATAGACATCCTTACCTTGGCACAACGATGAATTAATAGAACATGATGTACAGTTCTACCACTATTCCACAGTTCGTCTACACCCCAGTTCTTAATTTTCACTTAAATCCAAATTGTTTTAATCTTGTAATAATTTCCCACACCCAGTTGTACATGCTTTGGAGCTCTGACGTGCTCACAACCGAAGCCACGGCACCAGAAGGAGAGGGGAACAAATTGTGCTCGGTAATTCTATCGAAAATCCCAAGGGTCTTCTACATGCCAAAACCTACATGAACATGAGGCATCACAGGGCCGTTCTCTTCCCAAAAATGCCAGGGGTGACTGAGGTAAGGCTCGAATTCGGGACGCCTCTGGCGTATGAAATAGTAGTACTAAACATCAGCCAGCCTGGACTCTTGTTGTGCATACTGTGCAGGTAAAAGATGTATTGTTGTGAAGAAACCGTCTAAATTAACAGCGAAAGCGAACTCGCAAAATGATGGAGTAACATACTTGGCACAGTGCATCAGTCATCGCTCAACAGAACAATTTTCTAACAATTTACCATTGAGAGCTGCTACGTGTTGACGATGAGCCTCTTCGGCATCCGTTTTTGTCTTCTTGATGAGAGATATGAGCAATTCGTCCATGGTCATGGTAGACTTGTGCACCGACATGAACTGTCCTCGGACAGCTTGGGGATGGCAACAAGCCTGACGTAAACGGAGCAGAGGAAATAGGATCTAAAAAAATTACAAAATTATCTCAAGCCCATAAAACGATAAATTAATGCAAACATAACAAAATAGTACACTGTAGCTGTAGGATTTAACTATGTAGGCGACAGGTTGGTTCGGCTTCATGAAAAGTGGAAGATAAAGAAAAAAAACATGCAAGGTTGCCAAGCTCACCCGTCCAATCCACCTCACACAGTTGACCTTCCCTCCTTTCCACTCGCGCCTGCATGCCACTTGGCTAGAAACAGTATCAGTCTCGCTCCACCATGGCTGCCTGCGAGCAGCATTTTCAATACAACTTTTGAATAAACTGTCGTTTTCTGAGGAGTTGAGCATCACACTGCGAACCCTGGGCTTACTGGGGTGGGGATATCCAATGGGGCAACAGGAACTCCCCAGCAAGAGTAGGCGCCAGAACAGTGTTAGTTCACCGAACAGTGAAAAAGAATTAACGAACTTTTTAGTTGAAACAAGTTTTGGTTGGAACAACAATAGCCATTGCATTCTGCATTTAACATCACGCTACTCCATCGCTCAGTACTGTGTCAGAAGGTGAGATCATTCCTTTATCAATGTTTTGGGAATACCCAAGCGATGCCAAGAGTATTCTAGACCAGTTTTAAGTGATGCCAAAAACATTTTATTGAAAAACTTAAAAATTTTTATTGACCAGCATGATCGCCAAGACGACGCATAAATTTACAGATCACTATGCAAGAAGCAATAGTACAAAGAAACAAGAAGCACAATGATCCATCACACTCATCCGACTTGGACGGAAATGACGAGGAACCCAGGCCAGGCACCTCGAATGAAAATGCGCAGACAAGATATGGGAGAACCAGGAAGGGCACAATGTATTTGAAGGAATTTGTCTACTTCTTATCCAAGGCACCCTTTCTGAACCTCGAGGAGGAAGACTGGGAGAAGTACATGTCAGGCAGTAAGGACAGGAAAGAATTTGACCACGGTTCGAAGAGGAGTGTGTTGGAACGACTTCGGCACCAAAGAGAACTTCGTGGATGACCAGGTGAGATCACGGGCAGGAGAGCACAATTACATCAAGCGAGATACTTCTTTGACCCACTTCACTGATTTAAAACAACGTGGAAGCTAATGGGAGTAAATTTAGAAACATGTCGCAATCCGCCTGTCCAACATTTCCGCAACTCAGACTCACACGAAAGCGAGAAGCAGGAAGGGACCATCATTGCACCCATGGAAAGGAACATTTCATTCTCTAGAACGGACAGCCGGGCAAGCCAAGCACGAAGCAGGAACTATGTGTAGTGTGTGTAGGACTAAGTCGTACCTTCGGCGCGCAATTCTGTAACTGAAGGACTAAGATGCACCTTCGGAGTGCAACCAGCATGGTTTTAGTGCAATGAACAAAAGTCGTACTTTCGGAGTGCATCTTCACTCCATGGACTAAGTCATACCTACGGGGCGCACAAACACTACTCATTGCTTCGATCTATGTTGAGAAGACATGTTGGCGCTGTTACACATATGTCAGCTTGCTGGAAGCGCAATGCAGGAGAAGTGGATTGAACTGTACTTATGTTTAGCGTATGTTAAATTGTGGGTTATATATATATTTTTTTAAGAAACCTGTAAGTAGTACTAGTGACCCTCACTTGACCTGTTTTGCTTGTGTAAACGAAGTTCATATTATTATATTAGTATTACTAAGTTAGGGGATGTGCGCAACATTCCCGCATGCATCTTCATTTCGCATTTCATTTATTGCCAAACTTTGAGATTGAAAATCAGACTGTAAACTTATTTAACTGTGGGATGGACCACGAGGCGAAAGTCTCCACTTTTTGGGGGGAGAGAGAGGAACGTGTAAGGTTGTCGATAGTGCCGTGTCGGTTTCATTTTTTACGAATCGGTTCGGTTTCGGTTTTTCTTATAAAGGAAACCTCGGTATCAGTTTCGATTTTGTTGTTGTTTAAAACGATAAAATACATTTTTAAGCCAAAAAAAAAGTCCCCACATCACAAGCGACGCTATGTTGACGTTTTCGCACGTGTGTCAGTTTGATTGATTGTTTTGTCCAGGAACGCTAACTTCCAACACACTCTTGCAATTTCAATAAATGTTGGTGCTTTACTTTTTAAATTGCATTCGGAAAAATGAACTTATAATTTTTTATTGACATTTGTTTAATAATTTAGTTCAACACAGTGATCGATGCACCATTCCTGGTGAATTATTCGCGAGTAGCAATCTGTAATCCGCTGCGCTGACCAAGGTGTCTAACGATAGCGAAAGTTGTGGACAACCACATTACGTTTGGGGAAATATTTAACAATCCCACATACCTAAAATACCTTAAGCGATTATATTTGGTGCTTATGCTTTTTGCTTAACAATACAAACCTTGGCACGTTTGCACGGTGTTCGTTGTTGTTGCAGTCACCATTATTGTCTGCTACTACCATTTCAGTCACAGCAGTCAATTAGTTTGTCTATTATCTCATTTTATTTGTAAAGGACAACGCTTAGTTTTTTATGATTAAACATCCCTGCAAACACACACATATGTATGCAAAGTTCCCTTTTAACTTATTCATACCTGCTTTAAAAAAAAAAGAAACAAACCGGTTTTCAAAAAAAGTCCAATTAGGTTTTGGTTTATAAGTGAAAACCGAAACCGTGGTTCAGTTTCGGTTACCGACACAGCACTAGTTGCCGAGCTCGCCCGCTCCAATCCATCTCATTATACTCATTTTACTGCAGCGCAAGAGTACTTCGACAACTACAGTAGTGGTCACAGTGATACACGAAAAACTAGAAACCACAAATAGTTTGGTTACATGGTTACGTTAGCTAGTATTGAAAATACAAGAAGTCAAATAGAAAAACCGCTTGTCTCCAAGGAGATACAACGATTATTTCCTGCAATGTGTTCTTCCTTAATACCGTAGAAAGAAAACAGGATGATGACAAGACGATGCATAACAAGCTAATAGTCGACAATCGCACGTTAACAACATTTAAGCTATGAAAATAACAAAAGAAGATCAGAAATTTTTGTTTTCCAGCGTTTGTGTGCAATCTTCCATAACTGAAAATGGTTTTAAATGGTATCCCTAAGAACCAGTATTGGAGACCACTACCAACAACCCACACTTACAAAATTTTGAGTATGATAAATTGAAGGTGAAAAATATTTCGTGTGCCTCACCCAGCTCATAGTGTGTCGATCCAGAGCATTTAGCTTCACATCAAGGTCAGGCACTCTATTGAGTCGATTGACAGCGTCATGGGAGCATTCTAAGTGTTGCTGGCGGTAGAAGTGTTCTTCAACAGGTGAAAAGCTTAGCCAATGTACTTCTTCAGTTTGTTTGGGAATGTTAATCTAATTGCAAAAAAAAAAGAGCAAAGAATAAAGTACGGCATTTAAAAATCATTTCTAGTTGTAATTATGACTTGATCATATGGAAAACCAGACACAAGAGAAAACATGCAATACAATAATTAAGCAAGTAACATTTAGTCTACATTTTGGACATTTTTTGTACACAACGGCTGTAACTCGAGCAACAATAACAGAGATGAAAATTCTTGATAAGAGTTTAAAATCCTGTATCCATCACACCAACATACCCTTCATGTATCAGCCTGATACAAACACCTCAAGTGATGCAAGCTGTTAATCAGCAGCCATCTTTTTAATCAGCAGCCATCTTTAAGTGCACTGTTAGTGGCAACAATGTAGGGAGGAAGGATCAGTATTTGCATAGGTATTCAAGGGATAAAAAGAACATTTTGCCGGCCCCAGCTGGCTAAAAATGGTTTCTTTGTGTCTTAACATACTTAACCTGATAATTTAGCATTACATTCCTCGAATGTGATGTTCCCCTAGAGGTTTCTTCCGGTGCGCAGCCGCCTGCTTGCATGCACCCTACCGCGCATGCGCGTGGTAGTCCTCCCTTATAAAAGCGACAGCGTGCCCGCTATCAGCATTCATTTTACTCTCAATTTGTCAGGCGGTGACTCGAGAGGGGAGGCAGGGCGGGAGTTAGGTTAAGTATGTTTTAGGCACAAAGAAACCATTTTTAGCCGGCTGGGGCCGGCAAAATGTTCTTTCTTTGTTGCCAAAACATCTTAACCTGATAATTTAGCATTATCAGCAGACCTCGTCACTTTCGGTGACGGGCACCGTCCTGACGGGCGCCCCGGGATGCAAGCAGGCTGTTCCCCAAAAAGTTGTTGGAAACTTCGCACTTTGTTCAGAACAGTTGATGAACTTCGAAGTTTGGTCTTTGCCCTCTCATCAGTTGGCTTGTTTCCATCGTGAATGTTTAGCTTCCATTGTGGTTGTCTTGCTTCTGCTTCGTTCTGAGTGCTTAAGGGGAATTGACTACTGTACAGGATGCAACAATAGGTCGCAGCCGGTGTAGTTCGTCTTTATTCGCGACCTTTGCGTCAGGTTGTGTGAGGTGGAGGTCGATGGTTGGTGGATGGGCCTGGCTTGCGGCATTTCCTTATCGCATCCTTCTGTAGGAGTTCTGAGACTTCGAACGAGAGTAGTGGTGTTATCGGTGGGGAGAATCCTCATGGCGGCGTAGGGAGGAGCGGTGGTTTCGACAGAATTCCGGACGAAAGCCGTCTTCTATGATGAAAAGGACTTCCGTAGTTTGTAGTTAATTGTAGCCAAGCCGGGAGGAATCGGCGTAATCTCGCACTGACTGGAAGGCAGGAGGAGTGAGAGGCGACATTGTTGGTTCTTACGAAAGCCGCTTCTGCCCCCTGGTGACGAGTGGCGGCTTCGTCGGTCTGGAGTGGCGGCTCGTTTCTGGTTGTGTTGGCTGGAACGGGCACGAGGCTGATCCGTCCGAAAGGGCTGTGGGTTTTTCGGACGAAAGTCGTTGGGATGAGGAGGCTGAGGGTTGGGATGAGGCACTGGAAGAGCGTGTCCGACTCGTGGATGTGCTGATTGCGGAGTCGGTGCTTCGTGGAGACGTTAAGGTTATTTGCGGACGAAAGAGCAATGTCCCGGAGGAGCAGAGTGTTGTTGAAAAGGGCTCTCGTAGCCCAGTTGATGGAGTGGTGCGTGGCGAAGCTTGCCTTCTGGAAGAGCTGCATTACAAGGGACGAAAGATTGCGTATTTGTTTGGGGCTTGCGTCCGAGGATAATATTTTCGCATAGGGCGTTTGCCGTAGTGCTGAGGACGTCGGCTTGAGAGGCGGTGCGGAGACTGAGCCGAAGGCATTTGTTAATTTCGTACAGAACGAAAGTAGGGATGTCAGCTTTCTTCGGGATGGAAAGAGCGGTGCCGAAATCCATTTCCACTTCACTGCATAGGAATTCGCATTCCGGGTAGGTTGCAAAGTTGTTCGGGTTCGTGGTGCCGTCGCCCAACGGACGAAAGAAGCTGCTTTCACGGCCTGGGCGAGGTGGAGGAGGTTCCTTGTTGAGGACGAGAAGATCACCCTTGCCAAGTAGAGAGCCGTCATTGCGGAGGAGGCAGGTAAGCAGCGTGGTAGACTGCCCGAGAAGGTTACGAGGTTTGTTGTCTTTATCTCTAAGGGCAAAGCCGAAGCTAGTTTTCAGCCTACGGTTGACGGCAGGAGCATCGGTCGACTGCGAGGGCGTGAAGAGAAAGTAGTCGGGAATGGTTTCTTTGACCGTCTTGAGAAGCGCAGCTAGCGGGGAACCTGACCCTAGGCGGCGGCGTCCGGGAAGTGGATCTTCTTGCCGGACGAGGGAGGGACGGCAGGATGCGGAGCTATGGTAGTCGCCGAGGGGACCGCAGAAGGAGGAGCTTGCGGATAAGAGGGAGAAGATGACTTGTGTCTCGTCGGGTTGCCGGGGGGCGGCGTCGAGCCGCGCTTGTCCGAGTCGCGGCTGGAGGCGGAAGTAATCCAAGCTTACGTGCGGGCGTGTCGGGCGGACGACGTGCAGGAGGGAGGCGGCATGGAATTGTCTTGCATCACGCGGGCCGTTTCCTGGACGATGTGCCGGACTTCGCTGCGGGAGACGCTTCGACCAATCCGGGAGGAGTTGGATGACAAGTCCAAGGGAGAGTTGCGGGCTGGGGGGTGAGAAGCCATAGTTTGCTGGAGGGATTTCTTGGCTTCACGGTAGACGTCCTTCGTCCGTGGAAAATCTTGTCGTAGAGCCGAAAGATCCATGGGTTTGGACGAAAGATCCATGGGTGCGCTGGCCGGGATGCAAGGGAGAGTCCGAGAAGGCGTTGATGCTTGCGAGAGGAGCTTCGGTGAAGGAGGCGGCAGGGATAGTGCCAATGGCGGCGAGGTCGAGGGCGGAGATCCAGCGATTGCCGAGGTGAAAGCAGTTGCTTGTGGACGGAAGAGAGCGTGAGAGGGAGCGGCGAGCGAAGCGGGAGCTTCGGAAGCGGCGGCCATCATCGGGTAGAATCCAATTTTCCGTGCGATAGACAGGGGAACTCCGGCGCGAGGTGGCGTGGCGGGGTTCCGTGATGACGTACACGTAGTGGAGGGCCAAAGATCGAGCCGGGGCAAAGCATGGGCGGCAACGAGGCGGACGAAACATGGCGGAGGAACTGCAGGCAGCGAGCCGGAGGCAGGGGCCGACGATGGGCGTTTCAGTCCATTATTGCAACCTTGGCAGGCCTGGAAAGGTGAGGAGCTTCAATGTCGTGGCGGGAGAGGTAAGAGGCTGGAGCAACAATCCTGACTCGATGGCGACGTCCTGGCTATGGGCAGACCGGAGACGGGTCGAGTGGAGCGGGTGAAAAGCTACGGCATCAGCGTGGGGGACGAAAGACAGCGAGGGAGTCAGAGGCAGGGGCCGTCGATGGACGGTCCAGTTCACAACCGCTTCCGCGGCTAATCCGGTGAGACATGAAGCTTCAAAAGTCTGCGTCGAGGGGTCGGGCAACAACTCCGACTCAATGGCGACGTCCCGACTATGGGCAGACCGGAGACGGGCCGGGAGTGGAGCGTGCGAAAGCGAGGCGGACGGGAGACGGCGAGGGAGCCGGAGACAGGGGCCGTCGATGGACGATCCAGTTCACAACGGCTACCACGGCTGGCCCAGTGAGACGTGGAGTAACAAATGTCGGGGTGGGAGAGGCGAGAGGCAGGGGCAACAACCCTGACTCGACGGCGGCGTCCCGGCTATGGGCAGACCGGAGACGGCCGAAGAGTGTGTCGTGCGGAGGCGGTAGCCACGGTAACAGGACCTCAATGGCGGCGTCAGAGCCGGAGGGCGAGCAGAAGGCGGATGAAAGTCATGGAAGGGATGCGGGCTGGAAACTTGCTGGAAGACAGCAAGCCAGGAGCGTCACGGTGAACGGTCCACAGAAAGCGGACGAAAGACGAGGAAGGGCTAGAGATGGCCAGACGTCTAGTAACAGGGGTGATAGTCATCCACGGCAGCCAAACGATGAGCAGATGAAGACTAGGCTCAGAGCTGGAGGCGACGACCAGAAAAAGGTGCAAGCAGCTTCCGTCTTGGTTCTTCACTCAAAACGTGGTTTTTAGCCCCGAGTGAGATGAGCAGCAGTGGACAGCAACTGATGTCTTGATTTTCGCTCGAGACGTGGGGTTAACCATGGTCGAGACAAGCAGCAAGGGATGCAAACAGCTTCCGTCTGTTCTTCACTCAAAACGTGGGTTTAAGCCACGAATGAGACGAGTAGTAGTGGACAGCAACTGTTGCGTTGGTTTTCACTCGAGACGTGGGGTTAGCCATGGTCGAGACAAGCAGCAAGGGGTGCGAACGGCATCCGTCTTGTTCTTCACTCAAAACGTGGGTTTTAGCCACGAATGAGACGAGCAGCAGTGGACAGCAACTGTTGTCTTGATTTTCACTCGAGACGTGGGGTTAGCCACGGTCGAGACAAGCAGCAAGGGGTGCGAGCGGCATCCGTCTTTCTTGTACTTCACTCAAAACGTGGTTTTTAGCCACGAGTGAGACGAGCAGCAGTGGACAGCAACTGATGTCTTGATTTTCGCTCGATACGTGGGGTTAGCCACGGCCGAGACAGGCAGCAAGAGGTGGAAACGGCTTCCGTCTTGGTTCTTCACTCAAAAGGTGGGTTTAGGCACGAATAAGACAAGCAGCAGTGGCCAGCAGAGCAACAGCAACAGCAGCAGCAGCAGCAATATCAGCAGCAGCAACTTCAACAGCATCTTCATTCCAACGAGGCCTCAAGTCTTGTCCCAGTTGGTGGAAGCTTGATCAGGATGACATCGAAAAAACAAGCCAGGTAGTAAATACAATAGTTGTCGGGACCAATCGAAACCAAAACGAGTGTAAGGTGGCTCGTCTGCAACACGGCACATCCGGGAACTGGTGCGGGAGGCGGCCGAAAGTGCTGAGGCTTGGTCGAGGCGTGTCGGCGGACGGGCGGCGGACGGTAGGAGCGTCATCCGACCGAGAGCTAGGGAAGCCGTGGGCGTGGTGCAGCCAGCCGGTACGGCGATGAGCGTCGGAGAAAGTAGAGTAGACAGCTTGCGTCTGGACTCGACAGTCGTTAGCGGCAACTCGGGAGTCTTGAACCGGACGAAAACCATGGCAGGGATCAGACCGACGGCGTCGTGGTCGAGGGTGGAGATGCAACGGTTGTCAAGGGTGAAAGCGGTCGTCTGCGGACAATGGTTGGCGTTGA
The DNA here is from genome assembly GCA_023313725.1 of Lithobius niger. Classification (NCBI taxonomy): domain Eukaryota; kingdom Metazoa; phylum Arthropoda; class Chilopoda; order Lithobiomorpha; family Lithobiidae; genus Lithobius; species Lithobius niger. The sequence continues at coordinate 18,405 of JAHWFP010007603.1, forward strand.
CAGCTTGCATCCGGACTTCGGCAGTCGCTAGCGGCAACTCGGGCTTAGGGAGTCTTGAGCCGGATGAAAGATACGGCAGGGATCGGACCGACGGCATCATGGTCGGGGATGGATCCCACGGCGTCAAGATCTGCGGACGAAGGAGAGCAAGTGAAGCGAGGGCTTCGGATGCGGCGGCCACTGTCGGGTAGAAACCAATTTTCGGGCGAAAGCGGGGAACTCCGATGCGAGGTGGCGTGGAGACACCTCTGGAGGAAAATGAATGCCGATAGCGGGCACGCTGTCACTTTTATAAGGGAGGACTATCACGCGCATGCGCGGTAAGGGGCATGCAAGCAGGCGGCTGCGCACCGGAAGAAACCTCCAGGGGAACATCACATTCGAGGAATGTAATGCTAAATTATCAGGTTAAGATGTTTTGGCAACAAAGAAACATATTTTCCATTCACGCCAAGGAATGGAAAATAAACTGTTATTAAGCTAAAATTGTTGTTATTTTTGCAGCAGCAACTGGTTCAAGGTATGTTAAGTTAAATTTGAATGGATATTATGACAAGACTAAGGATGCACCGATGTGCTAAAATGCCGATTCCGATGTCCGATTTCGATGTTGAAAAAACAACGGCTGATGTCCAATTCCGATATCTTATGGTCCGATGTTTAAGAAAGTAAAGTGAAACCAAGTTACATTTTTCATGGAATCAAAAATAATTACGAGAATTTCGCAAATAAAATTAAAAATTGATGTAGGCCTAAAATTTAGCACCCACAATACCTTCTGGGTGCTAAATTTTAGGCCTACATAAATGATAGGTGCATCTGTCACAAAATGGTTTAATACAATTTTGGATATCCGATGTTTTGACATCTGCTGCCAAAAATTGATCCGATGTTCCGATGACCGATGTAGCTAAAAAAGGCCGATTTCCGATGTCCGATGCTAACATCGGTGCACCTCTAAGAGACCATTTAACATACAACCAACATCGGTAGTTTACTATGGAAGAAGAACTCTGATCTTTACAACATCGCCTGGATTAGGCTAGTATGATGTTTACATGGTGCAAAGTATAACTTTACAAAAAATTAGCGCCAAAGAGCCTACTTTATTTAAAAACACTCTAAAGGAGCAAATAGGACTCTAACCTATAAAAAATAGAAGCCAACACACTTTAGGCAAATAGGCCTCTAAATACAAAATTTGAGGCCAACAGATTTTGGCAGTTCACAACACTCCTCTTGTTGGGCTCTGTTTCACCTCAACATAACACACAAGTACATGTTAGCCTACAACATTTTCAAGTCCTTGGGCCAACATTGTGTTGGGTGACTTTTTTGGGGGGTAGCGTCTTCATAAACACATCTGCGGCGTTTTCACCTGATGATACGTAACCAAAGGTCAGTACGCCTCCAGCAATTTGTTGCCTCAGTTAATGCCACTTCAGGTTAATGGGGTTTGCTTCTTTCTGAAGTCACTTTATTTTTGGAGAAACAAATGGCACCTTGGTTGTCGAATTGTTTAGTGACAGTATCTTCCACAAATTGTCCCACACCAATTCCGTTTAAGAAATTATTTTACCACAACACTTCCTTCGCTGCATGGCACCAAGCGATGTACTCAGCTTCCACTGTTGACAGTTCTGTCGCCTCTTGCTTCTCGATACGCCAGAAGATAGCTGCTCCGGCGAGAATACAGGTGTATCCGCTGTATGACCTTCTGTCTGTGATGACAGATGCCAATCCGTATCCCAGAAAAAACTTGCCTTCAAGTTTGTCTTACGGTAATGGAGTTTAAAGTCCTTCGTTTTCTGGAGGTATCTCAGAATATTAAATCTGCATCGATCCCAACTTTACCGACCAAGTACCGGTACCGATCCAGTTTAAAATTTTGCCGATACCGGTTCCAATACCTATATTCAAAATTGTATCCCAAATTTTTCATCAACGGTGTAATTTTCAGCAAAAATCCAATAATAATTAAAATAAAAAAATTGTTGAATAGTAACCCACAGTTAAAACCTATCTAGGAAGCTACTCGGTGATTTCCTGAGCAAACGCCGCGAACCGCGTGTCGTAATCTCAAAAGATTCCAGAGTTATCGATATTTCCGCGAAAGTTGCCGATACCGCAAATATCAGCGACCGATCCGATCTAGTATCGGTATAGAATACGCTTAACTCCACTACAATGTGCCGTTGTCGAGTCATTGTTGAATTGGCTCATGTATGCCGTGGCATGTGCAAGAGCTGGACTTGTACAGTTTGCTTGTACTGTATTTGCTAAATACAGAAGACTTTCAATGGATTCTCTGTATGGCATAGATTCTTGAGCTGGTGAGTTTTTGTCTTTACTCTTTTCCCTCTTGGTGTACCTTATACCAGGGTCTAGTGGGGTTGAAGCTGGTTTAGCATCTTTCATACTGAAGGTTAGAAGGATTTCTTCTTCTTTGGTCTAAGGTGATTAATTCGTCACTCTTTCGCTCAATCTTGCTTAATATGATCTCCTTAGCTTCTCCTAAGCTTCGTGACTTGAATTTTGTGCTTAATTTTTTTTTAAAGTTGTCAAGAGCTTCGTCATCTTGAGCCAAGACGAGGGTGTAGTCGTTGTACACTCCTATGATGATACCTTGCATCAGATCGTAGTACAGACATGGGTCTGCGACTGATTTTTCTAGGCTGATTTTTTAAAGAAATTTGTCAAAACAGGAATTCCAGGCTCTGCCTGATTGGTGTAGGCCGTAGAGGCTCTTCAGTAGTCCGTATTCGTAGTTTTCTTTTGCTTGCTTCACGAACGGTTCTGGCTGTTCCATGTACGTCTCTTCTTGAAGGGTTCCGTTCAAGTATGCGGCTGCTATGTCCATTTGGTGAACCTTCCATCCAAGTTCTACAGCAATAGCTATTTGCGTCCTTATGGATTTAAGCTTTATGATCTGCGAGAAATGGCCTTGTAGTCGATTCCTTCTTTCTGCATGAATCCTCTTGCTACTTGCCTAGCTCCGTAGCATTCCAGTTGACCATCTTGAGTGAATTTCTTTTGGTCGAGGCACGAGTTCATAAGCTTGGTTTTCTCTAAGGTGGGTCATTTCTTCTTTCATTGCTTGTTTCCAGAATTCGGCTTCTGAACCTTCTAAGGCATCTTATAGTGTTTGAGGTTCCACGTGAACTTGCTCTTTGATAGCGTTACACTTTAGTTGGAAGTCCCTCTTTCCTGCCTGCCGAAGTGATCTGATGATTATTCTTTCAACTTCTATTAGTGGCTGTTCCGTATGGTCTTGATCGTAGCGGTCTTTGTCAATGCGAGATTATAATATATCCACCCAAAATGGTATAAGAGAAGCTGCTAAGTATCCAAAAAGGGTGGGCCTTTGAAGGTAGTGCATCATTCAACCAGGAAAAGGACGCCAATAATCGCACAGACTATTAGCTCGAAAGTTAAATAAAACTAGAACATTGCTGCTCGTGCTAGCAATCTTCAAGTTTTCATTTAACGTCCTAAGTACTAAGTAGGAACTCGATTGCGACTATAGACATTCTGTTTTTTTAGTATTTTTACTAAGAATGCTCAAATTCAAAATAGGAAATACTTAGACCGTGAAAAGGAATATGTTTGGTTCTCGGCCATTTTCATTCCAAAAGTAACCAGGCCATCAGGCTTTTTATTTTATTTTTTATTTTATTGGAAGTAACTCAAGTGTGTTTTTAACTGCCATGAACACTTGAATCTTAAAATTTTAGACTTACGAGTGGCTAACTTACCACAGAGTGCAATAATTGAATGCTGAATTAGGCTAAATAATATTTATTTTCAGCTACCTGAATTGATTTTTCTTATACGGTAATAAATTTGACTTGCTCTAGCAAATAAAAAGCGATGACCAGGAACAAATTTGACCACCAGGCAGGGCCTGAGAACCAACAAATTTTTTTTTCATGGCCTTAACCTATTTCAGATTTTTAGATTTTATTTAGCAAATTTAAAATTATAACCTATTTGGAATTAGACCAAAAAAAATAAAATGCCCGATTGCCTGGTCGTTTTGAAACGGATTTGGCTGGAGAACTGATGTAAAATGTTTGTGTGGTCTTATCTTAATTAAAAAGAATTTGCTAATTTACCAAATTACTCAAATACTTGAACTTGATTCAATTAATTATCTCGAAGATTTGCTAAACCGAGTGTCGTCATAGGCCCAACCAAACTACAAAGCATGTAGTGGTGGCCAACCCAACGGACCAGAAGTGTGAGCAGTACAATTTCTTCATTTGAATCTCGAAATTTATTATCAGCAAGTTAAAGAATGCTGTTCTGGACCAGTGCGATGCTCTAAAGAACTCGGTTGGCACCAAAACATTTCAATAATTTGCCAGGAGATACGATCGATAGCCATCTTCACCAACGTCTCCATGTATCAACTGGGTCCACGGATATCGTAACACACTGTACTTATAATTTTATACCATTCTATATTCATTAGTGGCGTACCGATTCCGATACCGATTCCGGTTCTGAGTACGGTTCCGTGGAACCGGTACCGGAACCGCTATCTTGGTTGGCCGATACTGACTACCTTTCAAAAATCGGCAGAGATCACTAAATCACTTGATCTTGTCACCTACTTTACCTTTTCCAGGGGTATGTGATAGTTGAGATGAATTCTTAGAGGTCTTGGGAACAAAAAAAATTAATTTCAGTAGCTTAAATCATCGTAGAACTGTGCTTGATAGTAAAATCTTGGATGAATAACTAACACATTTTTGCGCGTTTTTAGTTGGCCACTAACCTGTTTACACCAACTTTTGTTGAGTAGTTTTGCATCATACAACCATAAAATCCCATCTAGGATGGTAATAAACTAAGCAAGATACGTTGCAGTTGATTCCTGTTTGTTTAAGGATGTCAGGAATTTATTATCATTAAGTTGTTTCACTTTGCTTAGCGATTCATAGCTTGTCGATCCTGCACCATGGCCTGCACTGCCATTTTTTTTTCTAAATCATGCGTTTGATTGGAGTCACAGTGCATGCACTTTATCCGGGCTGCAAAAATCTTCAAGTGTACAAAGCTTTGCTAAGACTCTTGGGCATCCGGGCTGCAAAAAATCTTCAAGCATGCTCTTATTTAGCCAGTTTATTTTATTTAATTAAATTTTTTGATTTTAATTTAAGTTTAAAAAACAGTTAAAAATAATACATAAAAAAAATTAAATCATATCAGCTTCACTGAAGGGCTTGGACCAATCCAAGAAACAAAAATCCTATTTAAAAATGCAGGTCCAGAGCAAAATTTAAAAAAGCGTTTCAATTTTCTAGTTATTTTAAACTAGTATTTTTTTTTAAATTTAATTTTAATTTTAAAAAATGAAATCTGATACATTCGGAAAGCAAAAATTTTAAATCATATCAGTGCCAGTAAAAAAAGGGCTTGGCGTTAATCCTGGAAACAAAAAACCTATTTTAAAAAATAAGTGACACGTTATTTTAATATTTTTTAAAGTTTTAATCAAACTTTTTAATTAAATTAAATTTTTTATTTTATTTATACAAATTTGTATATATATCACAATTTTTGTTAAAAAATGTATGTAAATTACAAAAATTTGATACAGCAGAACCCTGTACTCCCTGAACATAATTAATTCATTATTATTAATTTTTTTCAATTCAGTGTGGCATTGCCATGTGGTAATCAGAACCGTTATCGGAACCGTACGGAACCGGTCTATTGGTAGCGGAATCGGAATTATGGTATCGGTACACCACTAATATTCATGCATCGGGTTAAGATTATTTTTGCAGCCTACCCTAGGCAGTGTGGCGCTAACACCAGGCTGCAAAATAGCCGCACGCTGGCTTTCGGTGCTGTCCCTAGATGCTGAAAAGACCATATTCACTCCTTACAAGATTTCACTACCGTAATAGAATCTTGTTACGATAAGTCTAACTACAGCAGATATTTGTTTTTATTCTCAGAAACATCAGGTACTTTATATAACTTTTAATAGGAAAAGAGCACGTTTGAATTTAACAATTAAGGTATCAAACTTTATGCGACACTTGGCAATTGAGAGAAATAAAGAGTATGAAACAGAAATTAAAACCCCTAAATGTCTTACTTGATCAATGACATCGGACTTTGCACTCCTCCATAAATACCGACTGATGACGTTATGCATGGGTTCGGTGTTGCCATAACAGTATGGCTCGAAGAGACAGGATTGCCACCAGGCTTTTACCCAGTATGGATCAGCTCCCAAAAATAGTAAAAGGCCATACAAATCTGTTGGAAATCAAAAGAACACTAGTAAGTAACAGTTGATTGACTGTGTATCAATTCCTTTCTGCTATTGGGGCATGGGTCAATTTATTCACCAGCAGTACCATATTTGTTTCATATCTAGAGTTGCATTCCATACGAAAAACACCAAAAACCAGGCCTGTGGCCAGTTACTCAAGGTGGGGAGGAAAGGAGGTGGGGGGGGGGGGGGGGGAGGTCGTAAGTCAACTTTAGACTTTTCTGGAACGGTAACGATGCTAAGGGTTCTCAAATGACTCCAAAACAACTTAAGGCACTGAAAGAAAAACCTTCTACGTTTAAAGCAACGACATGCAGACATAATTTCTATTTCCCAGAGGCAAAGGCCACTTTCGTCTTTAAATTAGAACCTTAAGGTTCGTTTTTGTCCTTTAAACTTTAGTTGGGGACAGTACTACCTCAAAAATCAGAAAGTTCTAAAGTGAGGCTGTGCCGGTTCCTCTTTCTGATAACAGAGCAATACCGGTTCTTGTTAAACCGATTGCGATTCTATACGCATACTTTTGGTGAAGTGCACACAGTGCATACAGTGCACGGGTAGAGGGAATTCCAGAACGCACATCTGAACTAGGCGAGCGCTAGAGAATAAAAGATGACTTGAACGTTCTGTAGTTTTGTATCTTGGAGGGAAGTGCAGGCCAGGGTTAGCAAGATGGTGAGTGGCTAATAAATCAATTAAATCTCTAAAGATAAAAATGCTAAAATGTACAAGTAATGAGGAGTAGCAGCGCCTCTGGCGGGAGAGGAGAGAAAGTTTGGAGACAGGCTAAAAAAAAAAAGGGAGTTTTTTAGTTGATAATTGAGCAGTGATAGCGTAAAATGATGATTTTAGCATAATTACTGAAGTAAGTATTTGCAGGTAGTAAGAACCTAAAATTGAATCATGCCCTAGCGAATCTTTCCTGGTGTAGGACCAAGATTTCATCAGGTTTGGCAGGGCAGGTGTCCCGTGTCCAAAAAATGCATAACAAATGAGTTACTGTCTTACATTTTCAGGACATGGGACACCTGTCAAACTTGACGAAATCTTTGTCCCACATCAGGAAAGAATAATAGGGCAAAATTCAACCTTGAGTTTTTCGATATATCCCGGAAACAAGACCAACTTATAAATCATTAACTAGGGATCGACTGGATACCGTCGGTTCCGGATAATTTGATGCAGTGCCGGACCGGTTCCGGATCTTGGTTCCGGAGCAGGGCCGGTACCAGATACCGGGTAATTCATGCACAAAAACGAATTAAAGTTGTTTTATTTTTTTCCCCTTATAAGTTGCAGCTATGGTGTTAATGTTCGCTTTGTTTCACATTACTTTCTTACATTAAACACCTAGAAGTCTTACGCTATTAAGAGTACCAGTAAGGCCATTAAAAAGAGAAAAGTTGGTTCTCAGGCCCTCCCGCACCGATTTTTTGACGGGAAATAAAAAGAAACGACGCGGCAAAAATAGCAGTTACAGAACAAAAATAGCCCTTAATGAGAAATCAAAATATAAAATTACTGTTCTTGTCGTTAAATAATTGTGTGGACACATGCTACGAAGCATTATGAGGCAGTATTCTTTATTTTATCCAAACTAAAAAATAATTCCCCAAAATGTATGGAAAAATACGGTCGAAAAATAAAAAATAAATTCCACCCGCCCGCACGCAGTTCTTGAGAAAAATGCCCGAGAACCAACTTTCTTTTTTTAAGTAGCCTAAAGTATAATTGCATGTAGGCTACAGAACTGTTTTTGCAAAGTTACCAAATTCTGCACATTTTTGTTTGAAACAGTCAAACAAAGCACTCATTAGGTTAATCAATCAAAAAACATTTTTCTAGTTGAAGGATTTCTCATGATTAGCTTACTGCTTCATTTCGAAAAATAATTTGCAAAATTTTGCAATATTTGTGAAACCAGTATGTAGTCTACGCATTTATTTTAGAGTAAAATTATTGAATTTTGGTTGCATTAAAAAAAATAAAAACCACAACAGGTCTTTTATTTACAGCTTTTTACGTTGGTTTTTTTTTGTGTGCTTTCGTTCCGTTTTGTACAGTATTGCGCACAGTATAACAAAGACCGAAAGCAAAAAAAAAAAACCGAACGAAAACAACATAAAAACACAACACACAAGAAAGAAAAAACAATCCAACTCGGGAAGCAAGCAAAACAAACCATACCTACAACACCAGAAGCAAGAGCAAAATAAGTAGCAGCCAACAGAAGCCAGAAGCCATATAAACAACAAAAACCATACAACCACGAGTCACCAGAGCCATGGAAATACCGAATTGCCCCAAAACAAAAAATGGAGTTTATAAAGTCGACTGCACACAGTGCAAGGCAGTATACATATAGGCGAAACTAGAAAAGGAGTGACCATCAGGACACTCGACCATATTTCCTCAACTAGAGGAACCGACCCTCTTAACGGAATAGCATCCTACCACACACAGACCAATCATGCCATAAAATGGGAGGGAATCTCTACTTTGATTCATTCCAATTCCCAGAACGACCAACATCTAAGAGCACTAGAATCTATCACCATCAACCATTTTGAAAAGAACAATAAACCATTAATGAACATCCAACCACCAAGCTATCCACGAATCAACCTCCTCGTGCACCCCACACTCACGAGCCATCTAGACAGAAGATGGAAGACTGACAAAGCTCCCAGCCGGCCTTGTCAAGATCAGTGGTGCGAACCAAATCGCTCACACAACACGGACATACGCAATGTAACGAGAGGACACTCTTAACGAGGGAAAAACGAGCCTGAAGAAGTCAAACGAACTAAAAAGTTGAAATGTTTGCCGAAAATTTGCCCAGCAGCATCCAAACTGTTGAGTAAAAATATTTGAATTAAGCGTAAAATATCCACAATGAATCGACACGTTCAAAGTAAACAACCACATCAAACTACTTCTACGGTATTAAAAACTTTAAAAAGGATGTAGGAAGCCATAAACAATACTCTCATGGAAGAATAACCAGAGGACGTTATCATTTCAAGGTATTAGTTATTTTACTACGATTTATTGTACCGAGGCAAGCAACATGTTTACGGCGACAATGTTTTGGTTGTGTTGCAACCGGTATCCGGCTCAATATAATTGCCGGATCCAGATCTCGCCAGATACCTCATTATCCGGTGCCGGATCCGGATATCCCCAATCTGCAGAACACGGACTGATGGGCCAGACTGTTTAAATAGTTCATTTTTTTCCTTTTCTTCTCCCATCCCCCTTTTTCTGCTGCCCCCATCCTACCCCCTTTTTTCCCCCTTTTGCTGCTGTCCCCATCCCACCCCCCTCCTGACCACTGGTTTCTCATCTCCCGACTGTTATTGTCCCTCTCACGAAATACCGGTATTGCCCAAGAATTCATTCAATGGCTGATGATTTCACATTGTCAACCAATTTCCTGTTGTTTATGTTTTCCTGTTTGGATATTAGGTATTTGTGAAATCTTTTTCTTTAGCTTCCCAGATCTTTTTTGAACTTTTAACTTGGAACAGTTACTGTAACAATTTTTTTCTAAAATACATAGGGCTGTACCGGTACTACTTTTTTTCCCATCCAGTGCCGATACTGATTCTGGTACTTCAAAAAAAACAGCAATCAAAGGGCATACACTGTTGGCGCCTAACTTTAAACAGTCTAGCAGGAAGGAATACACACACACACACACACACACCTGCTTGGGATAACATCGCTCATCGTAACCAAGAGACAATTTTCAATTGTTTGTATTATTAATGTTTACAGCGGAAGCTGAAGCAATTTTCTAGCTTCTGAGTAACGTTTTTCAAGAATTCTTAAAAAAGTTTTTTTTAGGTAAATCGCACAACATGAATTGAAAAAAAAAATACTCAGAAGTTTTTATGCCCCCCCCCTCCTAGAGCCATTGAACAATTGTTTTCCTCTTTTGAATAGAAGCACACAAATTTGTAACCCCCCCCCCAGTTTTTCCCCTCTGAGTAATTCTGAATGGTCCCTTACAGCAGTTGTTTAAGTTGCACATAAATGAAATTATTGGAGCAGATTAAATTTCCCTTTCAAAATGAATTTGGGTTCTTTCAATGAAACGCAGCACCTATCAAAATATGATGTAAATGTTCACATAGTTTTCCAGCAATAAAAGATTCAACGTTAGAAATATTAACATTTGCAGTTTCGTGTGTTAAGTTTAACGATCATGTGTGGCTGGGAAACCAACGTCAGTTAGTCCTAATCAGCATGGTTGGATTTTTTTTAGGTAGGCTAAGGAAAATTTCAACGGAGATTGTAATAAACTAATCAATTAAAGCTTTTTGTTGCCTTAATTTAATAGCACTAGGAACCATTTACTGTATCACATTGTTACGCATTGGGTTGGTCGGTAACTCGAGCAACGAGAAGCGCCGGCAAGACAAAATAGTCATCATGTCCAGAGCCATACAAACCCGGTTCAAACTTTGTTAACTTTACTAGACTACCACAGCCAGTAATAATCCAAGATGGAAAACACTGGGCAATGTTTTCTTAGACTGACCCAGCAAAGGCAGTCGTATCATTCTAAACTTCGCCATACAAAAACACATTTACTGAGTATTAAAATATATATACGTGAAATAATTATAGTGTCTAACGCCAAAGCCTATTCTGATGACAAAATTCTTGCCAGGAATCGGACATGGCAAGCTCACCCAACAAGAGCAGTCAAGGGAGACACCAGCTCGTTGAGGTGTCTCGTTTTACAGGAATTGTTTTTATGTCACGATGATGATTTTCTCTCGCCGACAGCGCTCGTGTGTAGAATTCCCAAAACAAGAGGATGCACATAGGAATTGCCTATTTCGGTACTTTTCCGGACACGAAGGTAGTACTGGTCCATTACTGGTACCACTGCCACCAGCTGCCGGTACGATACCAGAAGAAAACTGGCACAGCCTTATTCATAAGTTCTTGCTGTAATGTGTCCAAGCTTCAGTGAAGTAACAATGTGTGATAGCACGTAACAAGCAAACATGTGCTGCATTGTCCAGTGCCATAACTAAGTAGCAAGCACAGGGGACGCAACCGGTTTTGATGTTGCCCCAAAAAGAGTAATCTGCTAATTGGTAATCTGGTAATTAAAAGATGATACTAAATAAAATAAATCCAAAATACGCGTGCCAAAGTACCTAATTCAGTCGGAATTACATCTCTGTTATATGCAATGGCGGTTTTTCTTTTCAAACTGGACTTTGAATCCAGGGTATGTCGGGAGTTTTAGAAACGGTTTTGAAGTGACGATAAATCGTGGTTTGGACGCCAAGGGGTTAAATTCGAAAAGTAATACGGTTTAATGACGGCATCAAAAACTAGCAAGAAATAATAGCATGATAAACCAAAGATGACTTCCATGTTGCAAGAGTCGAGACAGTTTTGTTCATAAAATAAATACAGCTTTTCTTTTATGCTGGTTTCGTTCCTTTTTTTTTTTGCCTTCGTTCTTTTATTTTGCTTTCGGTCTTTGTTATACTGTGTTCAATACAAAACAGGACGAAAGCAATTTAAAAGGGAATGAAAGCAAAAAAAAAAGGAACGAAACCAACGTAAAAAAGCTGTAAGTAAAAAACCTGTTGTGATTTTGATTTTTTTTTAATGCAACCAAAATTCAATAATTTTAATGTAAAATAAATGCATAGACTAGCCAGCCTACATACTGGTTTCACAAATATTGCAAAATTTTGCAAATTTTTTTCGAAATGAAGCAGTAAGCTCAACTAGAAAAATGTTTTTTGATTGATTAACCTAATGAATGCTTTGTTTGACTTTTTAAAAAAAAAATTTGCAGAGTTTGGCAACATTGCAAAACAGTTCCGTAGCCTACATGCAATTATACTATACTGGTACTCTTAATAGCGTAAGACTTCTAGGTGTTTAATGTAAGAAAGTAACGTGAAACAAAGCGAAAATTAACACCATAGCTGCAACTTGTAACAGGAAAAAAATTAACAACTTTATTTCGTTTTTGTGTGCGAATTATCCGGTATCCGGTACCGACCCGGATCCGGCACCTAGATCCGGAACCGGTCCGGCTCTGACATCAAATTATCCGGAACCGACCCGGATCCGGCAAAACGGTATCCGGTCGATCCCTACTTAATAGTATAGCAAGAATTAAAAAATGAATGCTACACGAATTACCTGATACTCCTTTTTGTATAGGTGTTCCAGTCACACACCAACGGTTGGCCGCTCGAAGTCGTAAGGCCATGTCTGCCGTTTTGGTACTAGTACACTCAACCATTTGCGCCTCATCCAAACAAACACGCCACCAATCTACAGCAACCAAGGGACTTGGGATTGCCATAAAGCGTTTAGGATGGCGAAAGCGTCGACCAGCTTCACCTAGAAAAGTAGCCAAAAGATTGTGTTTATTTCCCTGAATTAGTTAAATCCTATATGTATCTTGCTAAACTAACTTCATAAAAACACTGGCATGGTCTCTTATTCTGTGCTGCATCTATTTGCTAAACCTGTGATTTTCGAGCAGTCGGTTTTACACTTTCGTTATGTTCAACAGGCTGTTGGGAAACATACACTTGGGGTGGGATAGTTTGATGCTGATGTGGTGAAACACACGGAACCAAATAAATTCAATTAAGACCACACAAATAAATATGAATGTTTCTCAGGCACAACAGAGTCTTAGAAAATGTCCTGCATTTTGGACCCCCCCCCCCCCAGGTTTCAATAAAAAAAATCATATTTATTGCGTACTGTCAAGTTAGTCTTCTAGAATTATGATTTTAGAACTACAGTACAGTAATTGCTGCAATATTTAGCATCGTAACAAGGTAGAATAAGCATTGTGAACCCACATTCCAGATTGGCTGTAATCAACAATTGCACAAATGGACGTTTGCTAGTAGATTATGCACTTGTATTGTCTTATACGATGTTTAGCATTTTTGTACTTATAAAAAAAAAAGTTCCCTTATCACACATCACCATTTTCAGTAAATAAAAAATAAAATCTGCACGTGACTTTTTCTTTGAGATATTATTTTGCCTGAGAAACATTTTATTATTGTGTGTAGCCTAATCACGGTAAAAAAAATTGTTGACACTCAAAGCCAAAAATACTCATCAGTATTTTGCGAATTTGCAATAGGCATTGTCCATACAGGTGTAAAAATATGGTGCTCCTATCTTGTTCAGGCTTTCATAAACATGCTTTCTTCAGTTATTTACATCGCTGTTGTGCTAGCTGATTGACGAAATTTTGAAAAAACGCGGGGTTTGTAGCCCTCAATGTGCGTTAGGCCGGGCTTGCTGGTGTTGTCGTTGTGCACCAGGCCATGTTTGTTCGCTGTCATGGCAGTGCCACTTTCTAGTCAGGTGTTTACCAAGTTGCCGACTGATTATATATTCGATAGATGGGTTTGACGGTCCCTGCAGGTTCATAAGAGATGCACCCTCTGAAATTTCGTGCTGAATTGCCAGTGATTCTATTCCCTGCAGATGTCGATTACGCCTGGAGTTAGAGACTATTAGAGTTGACGTTTTATTCCAAGCCATGTGATGATCAGTACTCAGCACGATTACGTAAGCCTGAAGAAGATACGAGCACCATATTTTTATATCTGTATGGACAAAATGCCTATCGAAAATTCGCAAAATACTGATGAGTATTTTTGACTTTGAATTTGAGCATAAACAACTTTTTTACCGTAGTTACAGAACATTCAGAGTACGATAGTTGCACGTAGCCTATCTAGACACCCGCTAGTGTGTCGCCGCCAAGTAACAGTAGATCATCCCATTGTAGACATTCGATTGTTAAAAAATTGATTGTTAATGATAAAAAGGCGGCCTCACTAGCAGACATGTGTCTGTTAACTATAAGCAACTAAAAGCATATTTTGGCATGTTGAGGATAAATCCCAATGCGACAGAAATCTTTCAAATTGTGGTAAATGTAAGGGGAAGGTGCAGGGATAAAGAAAAATTGAAAGTTAAAGGCTGAGTGTCCACCATACATAGAGAGAAGGATGCGTCAATAACGTTGTTTTATGTTACTGACTAGCTAGCAAGTAACTAGTAACAAGCTAGTAACACTGGCCCATGTTAAATCCCATAGACTCATTGCTCACGACTAGCTCAAAATTGAAAAGGCCAACGAAGCTGAACTTTTGCATACGGATGCATGGTGATCTGAGCATTGTTCTTTTGTTGGTTTGGGGGTTGTAGGGGTCAGGACAAATGCGTGGGAGGGTTTTGAAATTCGCCACCATTGCGGGTTTTCCAAGTTGCAACCAAAGATTTTAAGCAACAATGGCTTGAACAATCAAGACTGGTGTTTAGATTTTTTGTAAAAGTCTTGACGAACTATAAACAGAACTGTAACGAAGGACAAAATAAAGAAACATTAACGTTGACGCGGATTGCGTATGAACAAAGGGACGCACGTTAGGTGATGGTTACGCAACAACACGAGCATCCACGAGCTAATGGGCTTTTTGTTAATAACCCAAAAATAAAATGCTTCGTGTTCTGCTGTTTTAGTAACAACGACCTTCAGGGGTTTCTGCATGACTAATTGTGAACGAAATCTTGTAAAATTAAGGGGAAGGTGCAGGGATAAACAAATCAACTGAAGGGGATGCGCTGATTGAGTGAGCGAAGCGAACGAAATCAGCAATTGTTAGCCAGTGTGTGCAAAAATGGGATTGAAGCATCTTAAACAGACGGTGTAACCTTATGTACATTCAGTCCTGTGAAAGTTGTGATATCCACCCAAAACTGGTAGAAAAACCCGCCAAGTTTCCAAAAACGACCAGCCTTAGAAGGTAGTGATATCATTCAACCAAGTTAATCGCACCCAATAATACTTTGGACGTTAAATGAAAACTTGAAGATTGCTACAGCGAGTAGCAATCTTCAAGTTTTCATTTAACTTTCGAACTATTAGTCGGTGCGATTAACTTGGCTAATAAGATTGACCTTGGCGGCCTTGCCCTGGTTGAATATCACTACCGTCAAAGGCCAACCGTTTATGGAAACATGGCGGGTTTTTCTACCAGTTTTGTTTTGGGTGGATTCAATACTACCAAAACACAATGCCACTTAGTTCAGAATATTATCTCCAACTTTATTTAATTGCCTGAGCTTGAACTAATACCACTTTTTGCCGTTCTGATACTGAGTACTGAAAGCGTAATACGGATAACAATACTGTATATATATTTTTTTTCTCAGAAGAGACCTAAGCAAGTTTTGGTTTCCAGCTTGATTTAGGACAATGATTATCAAATATTTTCTGGTCACTCATTAGTAAAAATTTCTTGCTCTGAATGTTCTTTTTTGGGACTTGTTGTTGGTAAATAACTTAAGAGCACCTTAAGCTATTGACGTAAAACCATTCGAACTATCTCGAAAAACGGTGAAAATGGTGTATTTGAACATCACAATTAGTAAATTTTTGGCATAACACTGACAGCCAATACCACTACTTTCCGATACCAATGTATCCACATCTATACCGTAACGATGGCCAAGTCATCCTAATGAGGCCACCTGCCTAGCAGTGCGGCTGCTTGGAAAGACGGCTGTCGCAGTCAATCATGAGAGTGCAGTGAGAGAGACGGACAGAGAGGCTCAAGTCCTGCCATGCCCATGAGTAAGCTGCTCCCCTCACACATCAGTAAATAAATAAAAACAACGAACAACCATGTTTGTTACCCACGTCCAGGAGCAAGTCTCAAAGAGTTACCTGGAGTACTCCTGACCTACTGACATCCAACTAGCATCGGACACCACTATCTTTCTCCGACTGGCCAACAAGCCTAGCCTCACATGCAGGCCTCAATAATGCTAGCCTCATCACCAAAAACCCGGTTAACTTGTAAAAAACTAAAAATCCTAATATTTTTTCTGACGACCTTTCGTGCTGACAAGAAAAAAAGTGGTGAGAAAAGGCTGGAAGATCGGAAGAGAAAGGAACAAGGGCGCAAGTGACGCAATTTCTTGCATAGCTAATGTGACGACTACAACGCGCTGAAGAGTGGGGGATCAGATCCTATTATGTAACAAAGATGAGGAGTGACCCATAAAGAAGAAATACAACAAACGCTCACCGAAAGATTAAATAAATCATGCAACCCAATGCGTCCCTAGATTACTGGCATAAAGCTTTTATCGATATGCCCACTCCTCCACTGGCATGAGGATAAAACAGCAATGACCACGTCTCCATTTGAAGGAGAATGCTAACGGCCTTAGGCAATGGCAAAGGAAGGATTAAATACATATGCACATTCTTTTTGTTTGGCTTCTTTTCAGTGAACCTTTGTATTTATTTGTATTCCTTTTCCATTGCCTATGGCTTCAAGCATTCTCCATCGAATGGAGCCCGAGTAAGTGCTGTGGCCTTAATAACAGGTTCAGCGAGTTATCTTTATGCCAGTCGAGATGAGCATATTGAGAAAAGGTGTTATGTCGGAGATCTGGGGATGAATTGTGTTGCCAGTTCTACTCTGGGTTATTCCGCTCGCAATTTTACAGTGAGTTGTGCATAGTTAACGCAATGGTGCCTGAGCCTACGAGGAGGGAAAATCATATTTTTGCCTGAGCAACTGCAGAAGTATGTAAAAAAATGTGTACTTTCAAACTTTAATTTATAACAAGTTGACACTGACTGGCTGGATCTTTAAATTTTACAACCATGAGAAGCAGCAGAAAACATACTAAAGACTAGCTTAATTTGAAAGTTAATTACACCAAGTAAAACTTAAAAAAAAAAGGAGTTAAGTATGTGACTAGTGGTGACAATCACACTGGATTTTTCCAGAGTTAAGCACTTGCACAAATGAGGCAACTCCAAATTTTCCAGGAGATGGGCACCGTGCACAAAACCGGACCGAACATGGGACTGTTCGATTAATTATCTATCCACTCGTAGCATGTCGCTTGGTTCGTTTGGGAATGAGCCACCACTGTTGAATCCACTAAACACAAAGCAGATTATTACAATCTACTCACTATGCAAATTTCAAAGTCTAAGGAAGATAACACACAATCTTCACGAATTTTCGACACTGGTGATGTTAAAGTTCAGTTGACTGCCTTATTTAGGCTTGCTTAACCTATCTTCACCCCTTAGCATGGAATTCAAATTTGGTGGTTTTAGTTGCCTCCAGTATTAGCTTGCCACTTCAACTTTGGCTGCTCTTTGTTGCCGACAGTATTGACTTGCCACTTGCGTCGAAGGCTATCACCGAACTCTCATCTCAATAGATACTGTATTGCAGGGTTAGATGGTCCCTGGATATTCATCAGCACGGTCTTCTCTCGGATTTGGTATTGAATAGCTAGAGATTCGATTTCTTACAGACGTACATCTCTGTTAGAATTTGATACCAAGGTCCTTGTACCATCCCAGTTGAAGTCATGCCTAGAATCCATAAGGGGTTTATGGTCACTCCTCTCTTCCCAGACATTCTTCATATTGAACCACATCTCTATCTTGATCTATCCTTTTTCCCAGAGCATTGCTTTGAGGCACTCAGGTAGAGTTCCCTTTCGTTTCATAAAAGTACAAGTGCGCCACCCTAAGGGGTCACTGGAGTTAGTAACAATTTGAGATAATTCGTTCTGGGCTACAGCTTTAAGCTGTGAGGTTGGGTGACCCGAATCGAAAGGGATACCTCTTTTCCTGTTGCAGTTGGTTTCTTGTAAGGACGGTGCACAATTTTTCCAGATGGATGCCGAGCTAACACAACGTCCAAAAATGACGTCTTCGCTCACCTCCTCTTCGAACATAAAACTATAATTCTTTCTTTCAGTTGTTTAATACCCTTTGCACACTGGCAGCCTCTTTCTTCTTTAAGAGGATCATCGCGTCATCCACAAGCCTCTTCCAAAGTTTGATGGTTGGGAAGCAACCTTCTCCAATGTCGGTCGCCACTCGCCATTTGGCGAATGGGAATCAGCAGTTAGAGACTTGGAATTTAGCCATACTTGCCAACATGGCAACTAGCAATAGAACATGACACTCAAAGAGCGATATCTCGGGAACCGCATAAGTTAGAGATGAACGTTTTGCGGCGTTATGCTCAGATTTATAAGGGCTACATAACTGCTTTTTCTTCATTAGTAATGGGGTTAAAGAAAATTTTACAATTTCATAAATGCAAATTAGAAAAAGCCCTGCCAGGCCGGCTGAAAATGGTTTCTACCGTATTGCCTAAACGAAAACATACGTTGCCTGTGAATTTTAGCATTCTTCTCCGAAGTATGCATTCTTCTCTAGAGGATTAAAGTTGAACGGCGCGCCAGCTCCGTAACCCAACCGCACTTGTGCGCATGCGCAGTTCCCCCGATATAGGCTGCAACCACAACTGATTGTCATCCTATTTTCCTCTGTTTTCGTCAGGTGGCGACTCCAGAGGGAAGGTAGGGTAGGTGAAGGTAATGTATGTTTTCGTTTAGGTTATAGAAACCATTTTCAGCCGACCTGCCACGAGGGCCGGCAAAATGGCTTTCTAATTGCCTTTCGAAAACATCAATTACCTGTGAATTTTAGCATTCATCCAGACCTCGTCAACGCAGGTGGTGGGTACTACCTGACGGGTTGCCCTAGGGTTACAAGCTGGCAATCTTCTTGGGAACTCAGTGTAACAATACCCAGACAAAGTTAGTCCGTGAGGTTAAGGGGAAGATTACCTGAGTTCTGGTGAAGTTTCATTGGTGTAATTTTTGATGAAAGTTCAGTGTCTTGGTGGGATCAAAACCATGAAGGTGGAAGGTTGTTGTAATGGATATGTTGTGCAGACTCACAAATTGGGATTGTTCTGCAGTGGTAGTTCCCTTAAAAACAAGGTTTTACCAAGGTGGGCGTCTGGTGATGTCGTATATTGGGTGAGTTTCAAACGACAATCGTCGAAGAACTGCAATGTTGCAGACCTTCCGACGACTGGCAATTATCTGGATTGCCCTGTTAAGGTCCTCGGGCGGCAGTTAGTAAGTGAAGGACAGAAGGCAGATGAATCCGGATGGAAGCAGAGCTGTTGAGCAGTGTTCATGCTGTGGCTGTTTTGGGAAAGGCTTTAGAATCGTATTGAGCCGAGCAGTGGAGTTGGTAGATTAATGACTGAAGGATAGTTAGCTTGAAACGACTTGCGACAGAAAATTACAATGCCTGTTGATGAGGTCAACAGGCAACGTTGGATGACCTGCTGCAGAGTTGTGAACGTAATCAGTCAGGGGCTTTCAGCAGAGTAGGAAGATGGTCCCTGGTAACTGATGGTGTCTTGCTGAAGCTCGAAACAGGATGTTGGCGATGGCCAGCAAGCAGTGAAGGGTGGGGTTCCAAAGGAGCAGCGATGAAAGAGGTTCCAATGACTGTTGGCGAGGGGTGACAGCTGCGAAGGATGAAGGCCCAAAAGAGCTGCAACGAATGCCGTCTAGGGGCAGCAGGCAGCAAAGGACGGGACTCCCAATTAACTGCAAGTTTTGTCCGCTAGGACAGAAGGTGGTGAAGGACGACTGTGCGCTGGAGTGCGGAAAATGGTTGATAGGGAGCAGTGGGAGCATCAGATGAAAGTTCAAAGGTGCTGCAACCAGTGTCGGTCATGGACAGCAGGCATCAAAAGATGACGAACCAAAGCAGCTGTGTTTTGTCAGTGTGGGACAGCTGATCGGTTAGGGGTGTTCTCCTGTGATTTTTTTTTAAATTAGAAGTTCACCTCGTCAATCTGTGGTGGTGGACACCACATGACAGATTACCAGGGCTTGAGCCGAGTTCCCAATGAGACAGTCTTTCATCAGATTTTAATGCGTTGCCGCTATCTGTGACCAGTCTCAGCAGATTCAATGCGCAAAGGCTATCTGCAATGGAGTGGAGGTGTTTGAAGATTCCGAATTGGCTGTGGATGATAGTAGATGAAGGACAGCAGGTTGAAGCGGAAGCAACTGTAGTTTATGATGCAAAGGAGCGAAGCGGACTGTTGTGGCGTCATTTCTTGGTTGATGCAGATGGGCGATGGAAAAATAGTATGGCTATCTGTTATTCAGACCCAACGGTGTCTGTTAGGAGGATGGAGAAGAGCTTGCAATCCAGTCCAGAAGGTGTGAATGACAGTGGTCTGATGAAGGCGTGTCGAGTGGGGAAGTTGCGCCTGATGTTGAGAAGCTCAAATGGTGCATGTTCTAGATTTGTGGACTGAAGAAAAACGTTGTGTAACGGATGGTCCTGGAACGTATTGATTCAGGATAGACCAGCCAAAAGCAATAAGGGTGAAGGAGCACCATCATGGACGAAGGTTCCTTCAGAGTATCTATGAATCCTGGCTATACCCCTCAGCCGCATTATTTTGTCATTTTCAGCCGGGTTAACAGAAATTTCGGCTAAATTTCGGCTAGCCACAAATTTTATGGCCACCCCCGGCCAACTATAAATTCGGCTGGCCGACGGCTAATTTTCAGCTAAATCGATCGAAATGAAGCAAAAAGATATCAACGACGAAACTCACTACATAAGAAAATAACGAAATGGAAGCGGGAAGAGGACTGAGGCCTAATGGATTTCTAGCTGAATCACAAATCAAAAAAGGAAATATTTACGAAGAACCCTCAAATTAACAATCATAGCCACTTCACCACTCATTTTTTTTAAAAGTAATGCTTCCACAGCGATGTGTCCCGACTATTATTATTCGAACCTTAAAAACGAAACAGCACGTAACCATGCATGCTAACGACCACACAAATACGCACACGAATAAGTTGCTGGCAAACGAATATGGTTTTAAAAATTTTGAAAAATAAGGCAGTTGAGAGCAACTTACATTTTGAGACAAGTTACAACTAACTTCATGACTGTTCAGTTCATTTTTATGCATTAAAACTTCAAAATTTGCGGCTCTAGCCATATTTTTTTTGGCGGCTAGGCCAGGCGGCCGCCATAAAATATCCGGCGGCTGTTCGGCTGACTCAGAAAAATGCGGCACGGCGGCCAACGGCGGCGGCTGAGGGGTATAATCCTGGCTTGGTATAGTCCGGTTAATGGAGGATGTCATATCCGAGCGCAGGAACTTGGATGAGGATGGAGTAAACTCGTGATAGCTTTGAGATGAGAGATAGTGAACACAAAGGCGAGTTTGGATGAGGAGGCTTTGTCTTGTGTTGACAATCATGGATGACACACGTGAATCCATGTCCTTGACGTTGGATAGGGAAGAATCGTTGTGCGTGTCGTACATTGGAGTTCCGTTGAGTTTTGGCATGGTTTAGTCTGCTTGAACGAGGGAAGGGATGGCTTGATGCTTGTAAAAAAATTAATCGGGATTTTTCTTCGACCATGAGTTGCCACGATCTGCTGTGAGAGTCGTTGAAAAACGTATACAGAAGCAAGATTAGTGTGGGATGTGTCACATCGACAATTTCAGCTGAGGAACGAGGCTGTTTTTCCTTACAGAATCTTGGTGTTGATTGCGAGATGACAAGGAATGTGTAGCCCAAACCAGTGATGATGAAGGCATTTTCAGATTTGATGGCAGGCCTTGTTTTGAAATCACGGACAGCATGATCCAGAAATGTTTGTACATGACTTAAGGACAGAGGCAGATCGTGTGAAGGGTAGTCCACAACATTGATGAGCAGCTACGACAGGTGAATGGCATTAGGACGAAGGATCTTGGATAGTGGTCCGAAAATTAAAAACTCGGATGGGAATGAAGAAACATGGTTAGGGAACCAAAAGTTGGTTGTCCAATCCTGAGTGAAGGAATGGTTGTATGATGACGAGGTGGCTTGTTAGTTATTGACTTGTACCTGAATTAACGTGCAGCAACGGTCCATTATGGCGTGTGCTTAAGATGTGTACAAGGTTGATGCTTGTGTGAAGGACAGCCCGAGTTCATAGATGAGCATGCTGAAAAACCAAGAGGAATTTCGGACAGAGATTGATGCGTCTTCAAAGAGGACGATCTGTGAAAAATGCTTCCTTTTTCTTGCCTTTTTTTCAACTTTGACGTAGTCTGCTTGAGCGTCCATTGACTGTCCGAGAACTTGAAAATCGGACTGCATGAAATCAGGACAGGGGACAGGAGAAAAACATAGACTGTTGCTTGAAGACAGGACAGAGACGATGAGAACGAGTTGGTCATCCAGTCTTGAGTGTTGGAATGGTTTTGTGAAGATGACGGTGGCCTGTCTGTTGTTGACTTGTACTTGAATTGTTGTATGGCACTGTCCAAAAAATGGTGTACTTGAGATGAGGACAGAAGTAAACCTTGTTGTGAGAGGGACAGTCCGAGTTCTTAGATGAACGTGATGACAAATCGAGAGAAAATACAGACAAAGATCGATGCTACTTTGAAGAGGACGATCTGTGGGAGTGCTTTTTTTTCTTCGCCTTCTTAAATGAGGAATGTGATGAGAGTTAGCCAATTGGAGGCGGCGATGCAGAAGAAGAAACTTGAATAGGAGGACAGGCAACAAAATTCGGATCGATGGGTGACTGACTGCGAGGCGATGGGGCGGCCATATTGGCTGCAGAATCAGTCGGCGTTTCATTAAAACGAGTCATAGCGTCGTCCGTTTGAGCGTGCAGTGGCTGTCCGTGATCTACAAAATCGGACTGCATTAAATCAGGACAGGCACTGGAGAAAAGACTGACTGTTGCTTGAGGATAGAACGGAGAGGACCGAGGCTGAGCCTTGTTGTAAGAAGGACAGTCCGAGTTCTTGGATGAACTTGATGACATGTCGAGAGAAATCTCGGACAGAGATAGATGCGACGTGAAGATGACGATCTGTCTTGACACTCGGATTGAAAAATCAGGATAGCAAAAGTTGGACTGTTGCTTGAAGACAGAAATGGAAGAATCAGTCTTCGTTTTGTTAGAGCGAGCCAAGCAATTGTCCGCTTGAGCGCACGCTGTCCGATAAATGAAAAATCGGACTGCCCGTTGAAAGCAGGACAGGGATGGGGACGAAAAACGGAATGTTGAATTAAAAACAGGACAGAGCGGCAAACACATTGTCTTGATCTTCTTGCGTTGGTGTTGTGGTGGGAGATAGGAAAAACAGACTGTGCAAAAACCCGGACAGGGATACAGAATTCGGAATGCAAAAGTCAGACTCGCTTGTTGCGTGGTGGCAATCTTGGATGCAACGAAAGTCTTTGTTTTTCTGGAAGGAGCGAGGCAGAGTCCACTTGAGTGAGCGTTGATTGTCCGAAAAAAGGAAAAAGAAATGGGCGTGCGACAATATCCGGATCGACGGGCGACGGATAGCATTCGTCGTTTGTTAGAACGGGCCATGGCGTTATCTGCTTGATCGTGTGCTGGTTGTCCGCGATGTTGAAACACGGGAAGAAAAAATCAGGACCGCAAAATTCGGACTGTTGTTTAAAGACGGGAAACGCTGTATTGCTTTGCGGTGGGGCGTCCAAGGATCCAGTAGCAGTCTTTGGTATACTGGAACGAGACAAGGCATAGTCCGCCGATCGTGCGTTGACTGTCCGAAAAAGGAAAAATCGGGACTGGGAAAACAGGACTGGGAGTAAACGATGAGAAAAGAAGCGGAAGCATGTGCCCGTGGCGCAGGCTAGAGGAAATGAGGAAATGAGGATCAGTTGTGGTTGTAGCCTATATCGGGGGAACTGCGCATGCGCACAAGTGCTGTTGGGTTATGGAGCTGGCTCACCGTTCAACTTTAATCCTCTAGAGAAAAATGCATACTTCGGAGAAGAATGCTAAAATTCACAGGTAATTGATGTTTTTAAACAGCAATTAGAAACCAGGCATCGTGTAAGATGTATGTGTATGGCATGTAGAAATGGCGAGTGCTTTGTAAGGTCTACTGGCCAAGTAGAGACTGCTCCTGGATTCACAATCAAGAGGGTTGTTGGGAAGGACTACACAACGAAATGGTCAACATGTTACAAAGTACACATACGAAGACCAACTCATATACTGCATTGACCCATCGGCCCCAGACAGAGGAAGACGGATGGACAAGCTCCACCTCTACGTACTGAAAGCCCTTCTCCACTCTTTCCTGAAAGAAAACCTTGACCATCCACAGGCTGGATTGCAAACCCTGGATCACCTGCAAGCTATAGGCAGGGCTCGACATAAGCAGTATCGCATCGCGCTTTGCGGTGCATTATTGTTGCTTGTAGTTTTTATTTTCCGTCGCAACTCATCTCATAGCATAACCAATTAAGCATATTCCATCACGAGAGAACCGGCCCCAAAACGTCTTCTCATTGGAAAAAAAACTGAACATTAAAAAGTTTGTGTAGTACGTTTGATATAACCATATTATTTTCACACGCAAGTTTTCCTTTGTAATCCTTTTTATGAATGAAATCCTAATGCTACGCAATCGATTAAGCGTATGACTTAGCCGGCAAAGAGCAAGCTTGGCCTAACCAAGTGTTGTAAGACGGTGCGTTATTGGTTGAGCACATGACGGTCTCTCATTGGCTCTAGCAAGCGATCAGCTGTCGCAATGGCTGCCCATTTTTACCTTTGCTGTTTACTTTTGGAAGCACAGATTGCAAATCCTGTCGGCTTATTAAAACTTTGGAAGCCCAAAGGTCAGGCCAGAAAATGTCAGTGATAAACGAAACAACGTTACTTAAAACTGTCCGCTAAACTGAAACGAGTTGGTAACTAACAGTTTTTTTTAAGCAAAATCAGCCAATCGTCAATTCATTACGGTTGGGAGTTCGGTGGTATCGTCAGGCCACTTCGGTGGACGCATTCTGGCTGCGTACCAGCTAAACATTTGTTTGAGGTGGTTTATTTTTAGAATAACAAGTCAGAAATAAACTCTTTATTTATTTATTAATTATTTACTTGGTTTTTAGTCAGTTTAAATATTATTTCTGAGGTCTTTTTTCTGAAAAAAAAATCAGAGAAATTTATTTTCGACGTTTAGTAATAAACGGAAATCGAAAAACGTTTAAACGATACAATCCTACTTTGAACTGAGGAGACGATGTATCGTGAGGATAATTCCTTCCTCCATGGTGTTTTAGACACGGTTTAGAAGCGACCACGTGTTTCATTTTGGTTAAATTAAAAAAATAAACCCTCCCGACCTTAAAAAAAAAGGAAAAACCGTTTAAACGGTAACCGTTTCTTAATCGACAACAAAAAACATTTAGTGAATTAACCCATTTTTTACAACACTACTTGCTATTCATTCAGTAACATAAGTAACTGCATTTTCCTCACTACGATTTATCCCATTCTGTTTTTACTAAGTTACCATTGGTTGCACTTGGTTTATGAATGATGCCATAAACCCTATGTTTCACACTGGCCTGACTAGAATACACCTGAAATCATTATGTACTTACTGTTACTATGTGGGAGGTCCACATAATCGATCTCCTTACGCAATGTTTCATAAGAAGTAAGGACAATGTCGTAGTTGGCCAAAGCCTGAGGTTGAATGAAACCATGCTTGTGGACGCCAGCATACACAAGAATACGTAAGGCTTTATGGCGCAAATGACGTTGAAGCTCGTCAACCCACTGACACTGAATTATAGCTGGAGACACAATAAGGGTCGCACGAGAACAAACGGGAGGCTAAAACAGAAAAGAAATAATTTATCATCATGTTGTGAAGTCACATACAAAGATCTCATTAGGTAGTAACCAGCATTTGTGTGCATTTAACTTGCCTAACTACAATTTGAGAAAATAACCTGAAAATTACAGTATTATTATTCCCTTGGCATTAAAAAATAACTAGACCTAACATAAAGCAATAGGACATCATGTACTAGATATCATCGTGCATCCAATTCATTGGACTAATGAAAGGTTCATATGGGTAAATCGTATAAAAAAAAATGTTGTTGCACCCACAAGTCAGCTGAAGCAAACTAATACTTGTACAGATGAAATGACTCAATTTTCAACCTTACTTGAATTTTTAGAAGCAAAAAGAAGTCCACTAGAGAAAGGGAAAAATCTGAAGTTTCAAACCAATGAAAACAACAACACTATCGGCAATACATGTACTGTATTTCATTAGGGCTTTCATTGTATCACATTAAAGACATTACAATTTAAACTGAGCGATATTCAGTCTATATTCGGTAGGAAAGTGCAAGGAACAATTAAAAGTAGACTCACAATTTTTTTAAGAAATAAAGAATAGATTACATTTAAAATCTGCAATTGAGAAAAGAAAAAAAATACTTACTCTGGCTACCCAGCAGTGCGGGCAGAAGAAAGGTCCCAAAGATTCGTCATATTTTACACACTCCATGTGCTGCCATAAGCAACAACTGTTGCACTGTATCCTTTCTTGATAATCATTAATACTATCAAAGCTTCCACAAATACACTCAAAAAATGCCTTTGGTGCTACCGACTTCTTTGTGAATTTCTCGGCCGATTCGGCAACCCAAGAGACTCTGGATCGTTTTGATTTGGAATTACAACTCTCGGGTTTCTCTTTCCTTTCTAATGACCGCTTCTCAGGAGATTTTTTAGGCACACCATCAGCGCCCGAAAGAAACTTATTTTCACTTTCTTCTGGAATCTTTTGAAGTATTAAGGCTGAATTACAAGACCCATTGTTCCCTTCAGGTAGTGGTGATACATAGTGGTTTGGAATTTCGTTCCTCTGTACTTCAATGCCAGATGTATCTCTTTCCAAGTTAGGAACAGTAGCAGTAGAAATGAACACTGGTAGGTCGTCACTTGGAAAATTGCCCTTTCGGGCATCTTTCAAGCCATCGGCAGTTAACTTTAAAGTATGTGTGCATTCTTCTTCATTTGATTCCAAGCTATGAGTTGTGGAAATTAAAGTGGGCAACTTTTCTTTCAATATAAAGTCTCTTGGGTGTGGTTTAAGAGTTTGAGTGGGAGAACTTGACACGGGTGCTTTATCTTTCAATGCTGCAGTAGAACAGAACATTAGTTTTTCTTCTCCTGAGACTGTCTTTCCATTCTCTTCCTTAGGAACAAACTCCTCTTCGCAGAGTTGCTGAATTTGAGCAGTACAACTTACAATAGACAATTTTTCTTGTGAAGAGGTAAAATAATTTACATTACACCTAGCATCACTACCAGAATGGGAGTTAAAGTTAATAGTGTGGTCGGTGATTAGGACATTATCCGTACAATTGAAGGAATCAATTTTAGGTTCAAAGTTATCTACAGGACGTGTTTTTTCTTTGTCAGAAGAAACACTGGTTTCAGAATTAGAAATAATACCAACAAGTGCAGGCAGTCCTGCTGCTGCTTCAGAATGAGTTGCTCGTTCACATACTACACTAGAGTTGATTGCGGCCAAATTACACTTACTGCCGTCATCATGATTGACAACTGTGATAACTTCTTGCTGCAGTAATGGAGAAGTCCGTTCAATGTCAACATTATGTAAAATAACATGGGAACAATTGGCACGGCCAGAATTCGGTAATGTAGGAGCAGCCGAATCTAGCGAAATATCTGTAGCCACAGTACCCTTCTCTGCAAGGTCTGCTTTGTTGCTAATATTCAGATCAAGCTGGGAGGACGAATCCTCCATACTTTCTAGGCTTTTAATTATATTGTCAACAACTGCGGCTGAGCTACTCTGTGACACAGCTAAATCTGAAGATTCCGGACTATCTTGGAAAACAACTTTGGAACTATTTAGTGAAATTGAGCAGTTTTCTTGTGGAGATAAGTCACTGACAAAACCACTGTCTTCACAACTGCTTTCACTTGAATCCTGAAACAAAATCAATCAGGTCAATATTTTTTTTTCAAATTCATTTCTTAATTCTTACTTACATCTTAAATTATTAATTCTGAAAAAAGTAAACACAAAAAAGCCATTAAAATGTTCTAGATAGATACACTGCCCACTAACAACGGTATTGTCAATAAGGCCGCTAAAAGTTGGTTAATAGTGCTCAGGAGAGGTATAAAAAAACTTGACGCAGGCGCTTGGCTTTGTCATTTAATTTGTTATTTTTCAAAGGCGGGTGATGGTTCTTTTTTTTTCTTACCACCAAAAATCGTTTTGTTGTGAGGTACGGGGTAATGTTTAAACGCCAGTTTTAGCCATGTTTAGATTGCAAATGTTGTGCGTAGGATAAAAGTTTTTCTTTAGATCCGAATCTTATAGTTGTGACATGCCTCTGAACGGCGATTAAATTCGTTTCGCAGTGATCGTGTGAATGAAGCTTCGGCCGATATGAGATAATCACTGGAGCCAGGAAGTGTTTGATGAAAGCGGTGATGGGCATTCGGACATTTCTTTTTTGACTTTGGCTTTGAAAAACATTCCACGTGCTAAGCAAAAGTCCATGCTCGTACTATTGATAAATATTTAATAAACATTGAACAGCCAAAACAAAAATATGCTTTTAAACGGAAACTAACATTGAATACTAAGCTCTTCCCATTTGACGTAAATTGTGTTACTTTGCAGCATAATTTCCTGGCATAATTTTGTAAGTACGTTTTTTCCCTACTACCGAAATATCACCTGTATAATATTTTTTTATTTTGTTGAATTCCCAACAAAAATAATAAAAAGATAAAGGCTATGGTTAAACGAAACAGATAGTCCGTAATAAAGACTAACATTGGGGGCTTCCATAAACGATATTACATGTACGGGGCAAGTTTACACAATTTGTGAGGATGAAAAAGGAATATTACTATGCTGATTGTACAAATGCAAGTGTGAGAGATTTCACCGCAGGAAGACATAAACACCACATAGGGTTTTCTCGCTGTACATTCTTCATAACATTATCCATCGTGCACTTTCGTCCCACACTGTCGGCACCATGCATGCAATCTCTAGCTCTGACAGCAGATAATTACTTTGGTAGACAAACTGGCACTAGCATCTATGAGCAAGGCTCAACAAGTTAGGAACTGTAAAGGTCCTGGGGACACGCATCTTTTCACACTCATCCTTACACTCATTTGAACTCTAACGATAAGACAGCTGACCAAACTGGGACTCGAACCCACAAAATTCTGTTTACCGTAATTTCACGTGTATAACTCGCAACACTAAAAAATAAAGTGGTTGTGTAAAAACACTCTCGTGTAACCTGCACCCTGTATAACCCGTGGGTAATCTACAAAATGTAACACCTCGACCTCTGTATAACCAGCGGGTAATCACCAAGGTTTAATGAAGTTTGAACGAGCTCACTAGTACGTACCGAATACCAGGCTGTTGATTTTACCACATATTTTTTGTTTTGTAATCCAAGGTAAAATAAAAGCTATTTTGCCTTTTTATACGGCATAATATCTTTATACTGCACACCTTTTAGCATGTTTAATGATTGGTACCGTAAATAACCAGCAGTGCACAACCGTTTGTCAACTGCTGCCTTTCGGTTACGCGCTCCAGGAGCTCTTCTCTTTGTCCAGGAGAGGAAGTTAGACCAGACCAAAGCTGAGTAAGTGATCAACAATGCGATGCTCGAACGTAGGACCCAATTGGCTGTTGTTAATTTCAAATTTCGATAGAAACAATTAAAACAACTGAAATCTGAAACTAGAGTTGCATGTTAGGGTGGTTCAAAGAAGGGGGTAAAAAATGAAAGTCGTGAAATACGAATGCACACTGATTATTTGATTCCTTATCACTTAGAAACCTTCCCTGAAAAATATTAGCAAAAATCGTGCAATATTTACTACTGCCTCGTGGCACTTCCATTTTACAGTTGTCGACATTCAACGGAAAATCGTAGTAGTGCTCTTATTATTAATTATTTTTATTATTATTTGTTCAAAAGGTATCATGAGTAGAAAATATTTCATTGCCAGTGCTATTGTGCCTATTGGAGCAAGGGAAGAGGAAAGAAACTTTGTATGGAAATTGGAAAGATACCATAGTATCTGCC
Organism: Lithobius niger; assembly: GCA_023313725.1. Classification (NCBI taxonomy): domain Eukaryota; kingdom Metazoa; phylum Arthropoda; class Chilopoda; order Lithobiomorpha; family Lithobiidae; genus Lithobius; species Lithobius niger. The sequence continues at coordinate 48,580 of JAHWFP010007603.1, forward strand.
GTAACAAAATCCATGGGGGATCAGCTCAACTCTCTGAGCAGGAAAGGTTTTTGGGATCCCTTAACCTCTTGTTTGATATTGCACATCATGATGCTAATAATCAGATCACAATTGAAGAAGACAAGAATAGAAGTTTTTGGTATATAATGGGTGTAATAGATAAATTTGGCTAAGAAGGAAGAGAGAAAAGCTGATAAAGGGACTGGATCGCAAGTGCAGGAGTACCTAAAGGAAATCACTGACCAGAGTGTAGGAGCTCAGATTGTTGGGATGTCATTTGATACCACTTCAGCAAATACAGATCGTATGAATGGAGCTTGTGTTTTACTTGAAGAAAAGTTGCAAACAAACCTCTTATGGTTAGCCTGCCATCACCATGTTTTAGAATTCTTACGTTGTGAGTGTGACGTATTCAAGATATTATTTGGTTTGACATCTGGCCCAAATGTATTGATCTTTATGAGGTGTCTGGAACAGTGGCCTAATACAGACGTGAAAGTATAAGAGTCTTGCAATGAAAAACAGCTAAATGAGGCACTCCGCCAATCAAGAATGCAACAATAAAATTTGTAACAGATGTGTTTAAAAAAAAAAGCTGAAAAATGTCCCACAGAAGACTACCGAGAATTGCACAAGTTAACACTAATCTTCTTGGGAAAGGACCCTACTCGAGACATGTTTTCGGATACCTGGTGCCGGGAGCGCATCATCATGCTCGTTGGAAGGCAAAGTAATATGACTAAGATATCCGAAGATGACTAAGATTGTGACGTACTCAGGGAGTAGACGATTGAATTCAAGAATAATCTCAAACCCAATTTACCCCTTACTGCATAGCTAGGGGACTATGCACTGAGAACACATATTAGGCATAAAACACAAGTTTAGGAGCTTGGTCTTATCCTGAGCTGACTCCAGGGAGACAACCTTTCAAGTTGTCCGCCCCACACCAAGTGGCTTCCCATGGTCCCTGCCCTCGTATTTATGCATGGGCCAGAACAATAGAAGTCGCCTGAGGCATTACGTTGCGTAACCGCTAACAGGTTGGAGCCGGCTTTGACTGGTTTTGAACAATAGAGTAGCATCGTTCCCGGCTGTTGGCGTTCGGCCAAGTTCCGGTGTAGACGGAAGTTGACAGGATGCCAAGCAGCTCATGTAACTGCAAGGTGCACCATGTGCGTTCACACAAGGTGCGCCCTGCTATTCGTAAATAGCGTATTACAGCTCCCCCACCCTAAGTTTTTGCTTGGGGGAAGGTAGACCTACCTTATGTATTACTCAGTACCCTCTAAGCCTGCAATAAGGTTTATAAAGTTAGTTCAATGCACATTTATTTAAAACAAAACAAACACACTTTACAAAAAGTCCCTAAAATTTAACCCCTCATGGTCCAATTTAGCCATGTGTCAGTTCAGCTATTCTAAGCTAAAAAAAATTTTTTTTTTAAATCACAACATGTTTCAAATCCTCCTGGGAACTACGCCCAGTCTCAATAAGCTAAGTTCACACTTCCAACCAGCTTGTAAACAACTCAAACTTAACAAGCAACAATAACAACCACCGCACCAAACATAACAATGTCCTTCGTAACCAAACGCCGTAACAACAGTCCTTTGTCACCATACGCCGCACAAACTTAACACTGTCCTCCGTAACAATCATACCAAAGACATTGGTCCCCATCAGGTTTCCAAACACACCCGAAGATTTCCTTCACCGTTTGCCACCTGGTGACGCCTTCCAGCTAGTTAAGACGCTTCGCAGAGGATGTCTTTAATTAACCAGCCGGACGCTCTCCAACACATAGCTTCCCGATGAATGTCCTTCCCCAGAGAGCTCTTCCACCATCCTGGATGACCTCTTTCTTCACAAAGTATTTACAATGTTGCTTCGCAACGGTACATGAATAAACGCATTTGTTTCACACATCTCCACAACGCCAATTCGACGGAAATTCTGTCCGAGCCTTCCACTCCAGGGCCCCGCTTGGGAACGTGCTGGCACCTCCTGCCCATGCTTCCTAGGATGGTCAATCGTTGACCTCCATTTTCGGACTGCATTTACGACGCACTCCCCTTTGTAGTCCACTCCACCGAAGAATATACTTCCACCTCACTCCAATACGAGCGTCTACAACTTCACCACTCACTCCAATACGAGCGTCCCGACTCTGGGTCTCACGCAGGCCGCCAAGTTGTGGCTGCCTTTCGGTGCACCCATTGTCCATGCCACTTCCGGCCATCACGTCATGGTCGGCATCGCGGCACCTCCACAACACTTGCAGTCCATACTGCATCCATCTCGAAGTACGCACACTTCCACCAAAAGTCCACGAACAGCACAAAGTCCATCTTCGTTGACTTCCACATAGCCACCCCATACATGCTTTCCACTTTCTTGATGACGACTCCATGGTGGTCCCATCCATCAGTTGTGCCCTCTCGAGCGGACGAGCAAATGGGAGCCACCGTCAAATTCGTGCAAAGCACGTCCAGCAACCAGATAGTCAGTGAAACAGAAAAATTGGCGCCCCCTCCCACTGCTTTCTGTGGTGTTCATTTAAGGGTCTTTTTCACCATTTTCTGCTCACCTGCTGGGACCAATAATGTTCAAACTTCAGCAGAAATTCCGGAATTGTGGTCTTCCGGAGTTCCTCTGGTTTCAAGGGGGGTTTGGTTGCCACACCACCTACCCTATCACGCATCGAACACTCTACCCCAATCCGTTCATTCAACCTAATTCTCCAATCCATTTTCATAGATTGTGCCCTTAGACCGCAGCACTCACGTGTTGGTAAAGTGCATCTGGCCAACGCCACTAGAGCGAGCCTACAGCTTTAACCAAACACGCTACGTAGAGCTTGACCTCGCACTGCCATCCCGCATGCGGGTAGAGATCCCCACTGGGGTTCTCCCACATTTAATAAAAACTACCGTCTTAGCCTTCACGTCACCAAGTCTAGTGACCAGACGCCAAGAGTGTCGTACTCCCATATCGCGTCTTTTACGGAATAAACCATTCCGTCAGGATCGTGCTACACGCCTTACATGCCCTACCTCACACAGTAGTCGTCTAGCTGACCCTTTAAGGCCAACTAACCTAAACAGTATGTCCGCTACCGAGCTGAACAATCACTTGAAACTAAAATAATTCACGTCAGTCTCATGAAAATACCTTTCAGAACTGCCCCTTAAATTATTTCCGTCCGTGTGTTACATAGCCCGTTTTGGATTGATTCCTTCCGGTCAACTAAAGCTCTGCCATGTACACACAGGTGCTTCCCTGCATAGCTGATCTGCGGTTTTTGCCTAGATCGCTCTGCATAAAAGCCTTCAGTAATCACCCTATTTTCGGTTTCTCCTTGTTCCACAACAAAACAAAATAGGTTTCTTTCTGGATCGCCACCGCACATATTCCTTAGTGCATGATTTAAGAAATCTGCAGGCAGCGTATATGAGGATGCGATCTTCGTTTGTACGATATAATAAAAAATGTGCTTTCTTTTTATATGCGACAAATGGGTCAAAATGCGGCAGCCTGTCCACGCTCTTATTCCAGGTTTTGGTACCTGAACAAGGTTGTGGACTGATGCCTCATTTTCGGTTGCCAAGTTACCGTCCTAAATTGTAAGCCTTTTCGTTGCTTTACAATTAATTTCGATCAACTGACACTGGCCCTGACAAGGTCCAATTTTGAAAAAAATTCGGTTTCGACTGGAACTCCAGTCAATTCCTAATTTTCCATTTTCAAAACCCATTCTTTGTTCAGTTAAATCGGTGGTTAAGGCTCCACTGCGCATTTGAATTTTCGGATCCAAATCACAAACCTTACTCGCCTACTAACCCTCCAAAGTGAAGTGAACGATGGCCTTCATAAGTGAAGGAGCAGAGTTATCAGAATATTATTGCAGTGAACGAAGAAATAACGTACGCAACTAGCGATCGGGAATAAAGAGCGGGAAAGATCAATGGCTTACCTGTAGGTCCATACGCAGCAGTCCTCTTCCGAAAAAGCGTTCCACAGATCGACTGGAGATCAGCTTATTCATGACTGCATACGAGCCGTAGGCCTACGAGGGATTTTTCCTTGAATCTTTCGGGAGCTCTTCTCATCGACGTCCGTCGGCCATGCTACTGACTGTCAGAGAGTGTGTGAAGCGCGTGACTTCTTCCTCCTTAGTGGGTTGCCTGACTCTCCTTTGAGTCAGACGCTCCTTGTCGA